>SJYF01002284.1:103696-130807 GCA_006410515.1 Procapra przewalskii | reverse complement strand
ATGATGGATTATTTCCTTTTCTTGTATTTTCAATATTCCCTTCCCTTGTTTTTCTAATGTGTCTTACTTTTGCTTGTTCTTCTTTATTTACAGTGTATAATACTTCACTTTGCATTTTCTGTTCAACTTTCTTTAGAGTTCTAACCAATCCTCACTTAAGCTTTCAAATGTTTTCATGCCCTTAAGACTTCCTTCTCTGTCTTCAGTTCAGTATTGTCTCTTAGCAACTGGTGGCGTTTAGCTTGGAGAAGGGCAGGACAAAGTTGTGATTTAAATGCTCTCAACTCACTCCACAAGCATTTGTGGAATAAGGCTCTTAGTATTAATACAGTGTGAGTTTAAGATAGTGCTTGCTTCAGTAGCACATGAATTAAAATTGGAACCATAGAGAGATTAGCAAGGTGACATACAAATTTGTGAAGCATTCCATATTTTAAAATAATAAGTTTAGGATAGAGATCATTAACTCACTGTCTTATTGAATACTCAAGTCTCGTTGGAAATATAATGTTTCCAGATTTTAAATGGAGAAGGCAATGGCAATCCATTCCAGTATTCTTGCCTGGAAAATCCCATGGACAGAGGAGCCTGGTAGGCTGCACTCCATGGGGTTGTTAAGAGTAGGACAGGACTGAGCGACTTCCATTTCACTTTTTACTTTCATGCATCGGAGAAGGAAATGGCAGCCCACTCCAGTGTTCTTGCCTGGAGAATCCCAGGGACTGGGGAGCCTGGTGGGCTGCCGTCTATGGGGATGCACAGAGTCAGACATGACTGAAGCGACTTAGCAGCAGCAGTAGCAGATTAAAAAAAAAAAATAGAGGAAAACTACACAATATAGAAATAATGATAAAATTTTAGGGTAAAAATTGTACATACCAATGTTGAAGTACAATTGAGGGTTTGAGTACTGTACTGGGATATTATTTATCTCACAAAGGTTTACATTATCTTAAAATATTTCCCATTACCTTAACTTATGGAAAGCCATTGTCAACTGAACAAAAAAAATACACAGCCTACAAGTTGAGAATAAATGTTTTTTTCAGGGACCTTATTGAAGATGATAGCCTGAGATGGTAGCCTCTCAAGTAGCTCTGAGGTACTGTTTGAATATGCTAAGTGAGGAACCAAGACATGTAGTTATTTCTGCTGGGAAAAAAAAAAGAAAAACCTCTCAAAAAATCACAACTGTAGTCAGATATCAAAAGATTACTGCTAATCACAAAAACCACATCTCATGTTAATGATTTTAGTGCTTTTCTATGTTTGTGAAGATATAAGTCTGGGCTCATTGATATTCTTCCTTAGATGTTCATCTTAAATCCCTGGGGCCAGGACCCTGTTTTCTCCACCCTGAATTCCCTCAGGGTACACTGTCGGGGTATCTGCAATGGCCGATGACTTTATGGCAACTACATCCTTTGTTTACTGAAGTGGAAGGAGACATATTTAGTCTCCAGTGTAAAGGTATGTCATGCAAGACATTTAACAACAAGTGACGCAGAGTTGCTGACCAATCAAATTGGGTGTCATTTGTGTAATCAAATTGAAACTATCATGAGATATCACTGAGCATCTATTAGAATACCACTTTTTAAAGTGCTGTTGAAGATGTGAAACAACTGAAATTCTCATACATTACTGGTGCAAACGCAGAATTCTGTAGCTACTATAGAAAGTGGATTGGCAAAATTTGTAGCGGCTTTATTCATAATTGGCCCCAAATGTAAAAACCAAAATGCTCTTCAACTTAGACAAACTCTGGTGCATTCATACAATGAAACACCATAAAGTAAAAATAAAAGAACAATAACTACTGGTGTATATATAATCAATGGATGAATCTGAATGCATTATGCTTAGTGAAAGAAACTAAATTTATAATATATAATGGTTCTCTTTTGACATTCTGAGATGGTAGAACTATAGGCACAAAAACCAAATTAGCATTGCCAAGGACTTTGGGCATTGTGAGAGATTGGCCACAAACAGCAATGAGAAAATTTTGGGGTGATGATACAGTTTGTATTTTGATTTTGATGGTTATATGACTATGTGTTTATAGTCATATATAGTTTTAAATGTTTGTCAAAAGTCATAGAACTATATACTAGAAAAGATAAATTTTACTATATATTAAATTATACCTCAATAGGCTTGGTTTTAACAAATAGAAGAAAAAAGAAAAGTCTACTTTCTGAATATGATAATCCAGTGTTTTGGAACTGAGTTTGATTTGAATAGTCTATCAGGTGAGAATAATACTTCATGTATACTATAATTTTTATTTATCATAAAAATGTTTTTTCATTGATCAAGTGTGTAGTTTTAGAAGAAATTCAGCTATAGTAGGGAGGAAGGAAAGGACACCTACCTATATATAATATTCCTGAAAATAAAAGGATTTAAAATTGAGCAGTGCTAAAAGCTGTAATACATAGTGGGTATCTCCCTCATGTAAAGCGTTTCTTGATTATTTTACAACAACCCTTTAAGACCCATTCTCTAGTTTACTGATGTGAGAACAGCTTCAAAGAACCAGCCAGGATTTAAACACAGATTTTTTCTTTTACTCCACAGTTTATGTTCTCTCTTTGACATCCTGTCTTCTAGATCATTCCCACAAGTGTTTTCACAAAGATAGAATGGACTAAATCTGAATTATTTTATATTTTAGGTAGAATTATTAAATAGTGAGTTCCCTCTCTCAGAAACTGAGGCTGCTTTGTAAATTATTGAGTATTTTTTCAGCCATTGAAGGCATACACAGTTTGATTCTGAATTAAGCTGTCACTAACAGCCCTTTGAACCTATGCTTAGGATACTTTCATGGGGGTAAGGTCTTTGTTGGTTCTTCCAGGTCTCTTCCAAGATGTTCATATTTAGAAGATGGAGAAAAGTTATTATGCAACCCAGGATAATGATATAATTATTCAGATATGTCTCTTACATACTGAGTCCTTTCCCTTAAAGTATCTATATATTCTTTAAAGACAAGAGTTATCTTTATCTTTTCAGAGATATATAACATCAACTCCAAAACACTTCACCTTGGTGATATTCAATAAACATATTTTGAAGGAATAAAAGAATGAATAAGTGGCAGTAAGGAATATTGTAAGAATATTTGGAGTTGGATAGAGACTTGTATCCGAGTTCTAGCTATTCTGTTTACTATTTGGGTGACTTTTGGTTAATTATTTAACCTTGTCAAGACTCACTTTTCTCTACTATAAAATGAAGATGATAATAACACCTATTACTTGTGAGAATTAAAAATGAGAAAAAGTATGGATTGTGTTTAGCACAGTTGTGAACAAAGTAAGTGTTCAAGGTGCAGTGTTTATTAATGATATTTGTAAAATCCTCTTATTCTATATGACATCATTAATAATTCGTTATAAATTAATAATAATATTTCAGTACTTCCCCAAATAAATTTCATTTATTCTTTAAATTTTCCTAGTTCATGACACTTATGTATTATTTAGAATATGATTCAATGAGTAGGATGATTTAGTCCAGTTTGCAAGTTTTCATTGAATCAAAGTGGCTCTGGGCTTTTCATACATCTCCATGCCCACATCTACTGTCATCACATTTATATAGTGGGAGTAATTTAAAAAAGATTATTTTGATATAAAATTGTATTTGCTGTTCAGTCACTAAGTCAGATCCAGCTCTTTGTGACCCCATAGACTGCAGCATGCCAGGGTCCTCCATCCTCCTAGAGGAAGACATGTCTCCTGGAGTTTGCTGAAATTCATGTCCATTGAGCTGGTGATGCTATCTAACCACATTATCCTCTGCTGCCCCCTTCTCCTTTTGCCTTCAGTCTTTCCCAGCATCAAAGTCTTTTCCCATGAGTCAACTCTTCTCAGCAGGCGGTCAAGGTATTAGAACTTCAGCATCAGTCCTTCTTGTGAATATTCATGTTTGATTTCCTTTAGAAGTGACTGGTTTTGGCACTGAGCCAAAATTGTATTGGAACCCTAAAAAATAATAGAAGATTTATTCTAAGTTATTTGTATGGTTAATGATTGGTGGCTTCAAGTGTGCCTTGAGCATAAGCTGAATCTACCTCTGAATTTGTGACTGTTAAATTAGCAATGGGGGCAGTGTCTAAAAGGAACCAATTTTTGAAATAGCCTAAAGAGCTTCTTAGTATAGAACTTATTCCCCAGGAAGAGAAAGCTAGTTAGCAAGCTTTTGTTAGACACAAGGCCTTTTATCCAAAAGGAGAGCCTCTGAATAAACATGGTAAACCTCCTTTGAATTTGCTTTAAGTTTAATCGTAAAGTCTGAGTCCTTCAGAGGAAACAGGGATGGAAATACAGTGGCTGTAATTAACAATGGAAATAATTATTTCATGTAGAGTGAAAGCACCACCAAACTTCATTGCATTGAAGACTTGAGACGTTTCAATTTTATTCTGGGTCCTCAAAATTTTTAGGAAATCAGCAGTTACCTGTTAGCCTTTGGGTGACCATACAAATTGTGATTTTGGTGCGCTGGTTTTGATCTTTCTTTTAACCAGTGAATGTTTTCCTGGTTATCAGAGTGATTTCTATAACAGTTCCATGGAATGAAAAGTAAGTTATTTCATAAAAATTGTGACTTTGGCAGGTTTGCGCTTCAACCAACTCTACTAAGTGATCATAACCAGGGCAGCAACCAAGCCAGTATAATAATGACAGTGCTTCAGAGCTGTGCTCAGAAATTGTAGTTGGACGTCCATTCAGTCTGTACAGAAGAGGCAAGGAGACAAAATATTGGTGAAAAAAGCCTAAAGCCAGTAATTAGTAGCAGGGGAAAGCAATGGCACATTTAGATTATTACACTTCACTTTGTATTGGTATCAGCTTCTGAATATTTCAGCAGCATTCATTTACATACCCACTGAGGATTGCTGAGCAGAAATTACCCTTTGTTCTCAGGCATAGAATTGAGCAGGGTTACAAGTTATATCTAGACTTTGGCCCTTCAAATAGAAAGAGCTTTGTGATGATACGTTGAATGATATGTAATCTTCACTTTTGTTAAGTAAAACCACAGGATTTTCCTGCAGAATCATTTGTAAGTGTCCACATCATAAGAATTGAAAATCTGTCTATTGTGAATTTGTTCTTAGATGAGAATATTTAAAAAGCAGTTCTGAAATGTAATTTATGGCACCTCCATTTTCATTCTTGTCACACTCATCCTTCCCAAGTCCTTTTGCAGTTCTGCCACCCAAGCTCAGAGTGTCCTTTCCAGCATCACACAGTTTCTAGTTGAGAAGCAGCAACCCAGGTCTGTCTGAGTCTAGCACACCATTTCACTCCCCAGGCCTGCTCAGACAATAGTTTGCCAAGGGCTATCTGCTGAAGTCCAGGTGTCTGAGGCAGGTTGTTCTTGGGTGACTAAATGAGTGTTAAATGCAAAGTGTGTGATCTGCTGCTAAGAACTATCTAGACTGTGCACATAGTTATTTGGATTTAAAAAAAATCAGAAAGCAAGTATAAACATCATAGACTGATACTAAATAAAACTGAGTTGACAAAGAATGGAAATACTGAATAGAGAGGGAAAAATATTTCTCCATAGAACTTTCTAAATCACTAGAGTGTCTTTTTCAAGCGATATTCTTATCTGTTCCCACCCTTGCTCTGCAGTCTCCTCAAAGACCCTCTGCCAGGCAATTTCAGATGTATTATAAACATACTCTTGTGAACAAGAGCAATAATTCTCCTCGATGTAGGGCCCTGCTGCTGCTGACAATCAGCCCCAGGTAGCCTTTTACTTACCAATCGCTGTTGGCTCCAAAATAAGTTTTGAAAAAAGTGAATCAGAGCTTAGGATCCAAATGATAAGTAAAATGAAGGAATGCTTGTATTTGTATTTTCACAGCTTGTGTTTCTGAGATGGTCAAAAGTCACTGAGCTGACCCACCCACAAGAGCCCTCATCATTGCATTCATCTATTAACAACCATTTCTGTGTGAGTTCAGGCTGCTGACCTTTTCTTTAGAGTCATGTTTGAAGATTAGCCTTGTAGTCAGGCTAATAGCAATTCCTCCAAAATAAACCACAACCTATATTTCCCTGTTATTCTCTTTTAACGTTTTGGCTAGTTTATTAAAGTTTTGACATCTAGAAACAGAGCATACACTGAATATCATATTGGAAGCACTTATTAAAATGAACACTGTAGGGGCATTATAATTTTTTAGAGTTGATGTGAGTGAAAAAGATTTTCCCCTGCATGAAGGGTCTTATGTTCATTGACAGTTGGGTGGTCACTAGTATTCAAGGATTGTAAAGATGTTAGCATGACACCAGAATTAAGCTTTTTTAAAAATTAAAAACTTCTAGTGTCAGGACAGGACAGCTAGAGTTTACTTAAGACATTTTAGGCGACTCTTGGAATGGACTAGACTCTGGACTGTGCTGGGCACTCCCTACCTTTTAGAAATTTTCATTTTTTTTGGTGAAAAAGATGAAATCCTAGAGAACTGCATACAGTACAGATTAGTGAGGATAGCCAGTGAGTTGAACGTGTAGCAGAGAACTCACAGAAAGAAGCTGTTTTGGCTTGGGTGGTAAGGAATTCTTCACGGAGGGGTGGCATAAAATAGAATTTAGATTTCACTGAGTAGAGATTTTCATTTTAAAATAATTAACAAACTTCTATTCTATGTGTCCAGAATTACAGAAGCATTCTGAGATGTGCTTGTGGAGTCAGTTCAGTGAACATTTCAAAGTAAATTGTTGTTTGTGAGTCTTGAAAGGTTGGTAGGCCTTCATTTCAGTAAGTGGGCAAGAATGTAAAACCATTTTAAGCCATCTGGACATCAAATATAACAGAGAGAGTTCATGAAGTAAACATATGTCCAGGAGAAATTTAGATATAAGGTAATCCATTTACTGGATGGTGGTGGTGGTGGCAGGGTGGGGCGGGGGGAGGAATGTTAAAATTGCCTCCTTCTTGCATAGCATTTCTTTGAAGGTGGTTTTGTAAGCGCCCGCTCCCCTAGTCCCACATTTCTCTGGAATATAAGCATTCATGGCCTTTGGGGGGAACATTTACATTGGTTACAAATCTAAAGTTGAATATCCATTTCCCTTTTGATTGATTACTTGTGCTAGTAGGTAGTAAATGTGGGGAATAAAGAGTCACCTCCATAGAGACTTTTATTTTGGTTTGAAATACAATCTGAGCTTTTCTGTAGGAGACTGAATGAGCTGGAGATCACATCCTTCTAGAGGCCACTGTTAACATGAGTCTGTGTATGTGGAGCTCCTGCTGACTGACAGCAGTTGGAGAGTAACTACGTAGAGGGGAAAAGTCAGTTTGTATTAAAGTTTAAATGGATATAATATGTGAAGTAAGCCCACAGAACTTTCAAACACATTTTCAAAGATCAAAACAAACCATAACTAGCTAGATTTGAATGTATGGAGCATTTGGAATATATGTTTTTGTACTAACCAGCAACCTCCAAGTCTATGTGCTTATATAAATATGTCCATATAAAGAAGCACGATACTTATCCTTGTTATTATATATTAAGGTGAGACAAACATCTTTTTGCTGTTGACTGTCAAAGTGTTTTATTGAAAACTTGTACTCTACTAAAGAAAACAAGGTCAGTGCTGGGGTAAATTTCTGGCAGATTATTTAAACTTCTGGGAGGGTGAATGCCATTTAGAAATAATGTGGTTTTTATTAAATAAATCTGTCTAATAATATTAAGGTGCTATTTCAATGTTAAGAACAGACAAAGCCAATCGTAGGTACCAAGAGATGAAGGCAGAAGGTTGGGGTCAGGGCAAGGGGGAAATTGAGTACTGGTTAGGACTGATGCTGAAAATAAAAGTAAATTTCTTTTTATTTCTATTTTGGGGGATGTTTTATTTTTGTTTAAATTCCCTTTGCTTTACTGAATTTTAAACAAAGTGAGATATGAAATTCAAGTATACTTCTACTGTGGAGTTATAATGATAGATTTTCTTTAGACAGATACAAAAATAAGGTGTATAGTTTTCAGTAATTCAGTGAAGATTGAGAATAAAGGTTATAAAACGTAAAAACAAGGAATATTGTTATTATGATTCAGTATGTCATGAAATGTAGCCTTCAAAATGTTAAAGTAATTTTATATCTGTGTTTCCCTAAACTATCTTAAGCTAGTGAATACACTATTGCCTTCTTAATTGATCAAAAATTCACAAGCCTAGAAATCCCACTAAAGTCTAGAATTTTTGTGTTTACTTTACTTGATGAAATTATTTATCCCAAGAGAAAACATTTAAAATTGTTTTAATATTACCCTCATAGTACCTTTTTATATTCATTAACTCTAAATTAATGTTTCATAATTTAGCATTAAACACAGAATTAATATTAGTATTTTATATAAAAAATGTTTAGGGTATGTTTAATAGAAACAAAAATTCTATCAAATTTTGAGAGCCTTATAAACTGAAACTACATGAGATTGATATGTACATCTCAAAATGCATTGAAGTATTAACATAAAACTACAATTGTACCTTTTGGATATTTGTCATCAATATGGTTTTGTTGGCCAGAAGAAATGTGTTTTGAGATAAATTAGATACAAAGCCCCAGGATGTCTAGTGAGACAAGAATCTCATAAAAACTAAGGAAAATAATAAGATAAAGAGAACTTTACCCCTGGCAACCCATTGTAGATTCACAACGTGTTGTGGGATAATGATATAATACATACAGGGGGTTTAACATTGAAAAATTGACCTTGGAGGAAGGAAGAAAGGAAGGAAGCAAAAAAGAGAAGAAAGGAAGAAAAATGAATCGACTGAGGTAGAATTACTTGCATTGCAGACTCAGTTTCTAAAAGTCTTGGAAAACACCTTGGGGGTTTTCCAAGGAAGGCAAAGTGTGATTTGACCCTGGACAGATTCATCGATACTTCCCCATATAACTGCAACTTGATTTTCATTGCTTCATGTATTTCCATTTTATTTCTATACTTTTCTTAACCATTCTTCACAGCACATCACTTATGAGCTAAAAAGAGAAATACTATTTTTATTTTCTTCTTTTAAATCCTGATATATTTTTTTTTTCTTTTTATAACATAGCATCCCTCTACCCTGACTGACAGGGTCAGTGCATCACTTTACAGGTAGCTCACATTTCTTTGGGTCTTTGCAATGTGTTAGACATGTTTTACAATAATGTTTTACATTAGAATATTTAGAATATTTACTTACATGCTTTCTTTCTTAAAAAATGGAACCACAGTTCTCAGGTAGTTTGAATTTCTCTTTCTAATTAACCCCAGTTTCTTCTTCACTCTTCTTCCACTTTATAGTCAATTAACAAGAATTCTCTCATTTTATCAGTAGTCTCAGATCTGTCTTGTTCTTTGCTTTTTCATGGTCACTGCCCTAGAAGAGACCATCATTAATTCTCCAGTGGTTTCTTGAAATGTTTACTAGAGTCTTTACAAGAAAAGACTCCTCAGAAAAAGTGGTCAGTGAATTAAGTTGATAATTTGCTATTGAATTATTCATTGCATCACTGTGTATCTCTATTACAGTGATTTCTAAACATAAAATAAGTTGATAGTAAAGATTTTTATCCAACCAGTCCATTCTAAAGGAGATCAGCCCTGGGTGTTCTTTGGAAGGAATGATGCTAAAGCTGAAACTCCAGTACTTTGGCCACTCATGCGAAGAGTCGACTCACTGGAAAAGACTCTGATGCTGGGAGGGATTGGGGGCAGGAGGGAAAAGGGATGACAGAGGATGAGATGGCTGGATGGCATCACCAACTCAATGGATGTGAGTATGAATGAATTCCAGGAGTTGGTGATGGACAGGGAGGCCTGGTGTGCTGTAATTCATGGGGTCGCAAAGAGTCGGACACGACTGAGTGACTGAACCGAACTGAAAGATTTTTATTGTGATTTGGTCTATCTATGAATATGGATTTTATGCATACATCTGTATCAATAAATGTATTAGCTCTGAAAAACCTTTCATGAAATAACATTTTATCCAAGATGAGCACTGATTTTTTTTCTATTTTAATCTTCTCCCTTCACTTCCTGTATAGAGTCAGTCTTCATTATTGGTAGGTTCTGTATTTGCAGATTTGCCTAAACCATCAAGTTTGTTTGTTCAGACCAAATTCAACACTCATAGTCCTGGTCTGATTACCAGATAGGTACATACCACACATACCAGCTGAGGTCAAACATGGTGAGATGCACTGCTTTCTTGTTTTAATTATCAAACTGTAAAAGTCTTTAATGCTTTGCTTTGGTCATTTTGCTGTTTTAAATGGACCCCAGTATAATGTTGAAGCACTGTCTAGTGCCTCTAAGCACAAGAAGGCTGTGCCGTGCCTTACTGAGAAAATATGTGTGTTAGATAAACTTAGTTCAGGCATGACTTATAGTTCTCTTGGCCATGAGTTCAATGCTAATGAATCAACAATATATAGTAAATAAAGTGTCTTTTTAACAGAAACAAACAAAATAAGGTTATGTATTGATAGATTTATAAAAATGTGGCCAGACAGGTACTTAATACTGTATTTTTTCAGGGGCAGTGAATCTGTATTTGTTAATCTAGTGTTTATGGGGACTATATAGAATATAATTACTGTAAATAACAAAAACTGACTGTATTGCATTTCAAATTTTGGTCACAATCCAGTGGCATTATTTCATGGGCTCAAAATATTGCCTCCCATGAATCATTTTTCTCAAAGTCTGCTACTAAGAAAAACTTTGTTTTTCAGGGGCATATCATAGGCATGTTTTCTTTTCTCTGAGAGATTTGTAACTTGCTGCTTTGTATTTTTTACCTTGCCTGCCAGGAAACTTAATGCAGGTTTTATGCTCAGTTATAGCAAAGTATTAATCCTTGATGTTGAAATGCTTGCTTTCCTGTTTTTAGACCTAATTTCCTCCTTTTATTTCTACTGTATTATTTTTGTTTGATTTATTCTTTTTGTGAAAGAGTCTTGAAACCTCTTGAGAAAAAGATAGAAATGAATAAAAGAATTAATGAATAGGTAAATAATTGAAGCAAGTAATCTTGGAAAAAAGATCTAGAGATAAGAGGCTATCTTTTTAGTAGAGACTTTAAAATATAACATTATTGTCAAATGCTTTGACAGTATGTGTTCTCCTTATTAAGTTGATTTTTTAAATATGTTGTATGTTATCTTAAAAATGTTCTTTGTGAAGATGAATTGGAAAGGTTTTCTAAAGTGTCGGAATAATTAAGTAAAGCTTAATAACTTATGATAACAGTTTAAGAAAATTACAAAATGTATATTAACATGCTCCCTTTTAAGATCACCTATCACTTCATTACTGTGTGAATAGTCACCAATATAGATGATATGAAAAATTCTTGTTCCTTTTAGCAATAGCAAAGCAGATGTAGTATGGATAATTAAATCATGAATAGTGAACTTTTTTGTGTTAGTCACTCAGTCATTCCTGACTCTTTGCAACCCCATGAACTGAAGCCCATCAGGCTCCAATGTCCAAGGAATTCTCTAGGCAAGAATATTGTAGTGGGTAGCCATTCCCTTCTCCAAGGGATCTTCCTGACTCAGGGATTGAACCTGGGTCTCCTGCATTGCAGGGGAAATCTTTACTGTCTGAGCCACCAGGTAAGACCTCTCAATTTTTGGATACTATAAAAATTCAAATGTTGTTGGGGAGGAAACTGAGGCACACTGCCCCCCCTGCCAGATCTCTATTTGCCATTCCAAAGTCTAGTATGCCTGTTCCTGCTCTCCACCCCCAGTGGAATGAGATGCATGCAGGCAGCCTTTTGCCAGGCAGAAGGTCTCAGGAGCCCATCTGGTGGCCTGTGTTGGGGGGAGGCTGGCCAGGATCAAGGGCTGTGGATGAGGAAGCAGGAGGAGGGGGTGGTTGGAGGAGCAGGTGCTATCTGTGTGTGGGGATATGGGGTGTCGTTTAGCCATAACCAAAATTTTAATATTTCAACCTAACTTACTAGAGTTTTTCAGCCTTCCTTTCTACATCTCTATGTCCATTAATAAAGATAATCCTAAATAGTCAAGAGTTGCTGTACCATATTACAAAGTAAGTGAAAGTTTATGCATTCTCCTCACTCAGCCGAACTCAGTGTATTTTATGGTTTGTTTCAGTGAAGAAAAATTAAAGGATAATATATTCATTAATTCTAAACATCTCAAATTACATTTTGCCACAGTGTGTCAAAAAAGTTGCAACAATTTGTGGGAAAAAAGTGAAAAGGACATACTGTGTGAGTATATACTCATAATATTCATTAATGTCACAACTGAAGAAACCTCTATTGTTGAAAATCATTGGCAGTGTACATTAAAGGGTATTATATTACATCTCAGAACTACAGCTTAAAAGGACTTATTAAAATAAGCTTTCTATAGTTTATCTCTAGTTTTTCTTTAAAGCAATAGAATTAGTTGTTTCTCTATTTTCATTTACTAATGAGCTGGGAGTGTTAAAACTCAAAGTCTGTTTTAAGCAATATGCTAATATTTTCCAAAATATAATCTTAAATATTTTCAGAAAACTACATAATCATCAGTTTTATGAGTACTATATGGTTTTAAATGAATAATCTAAAGATAGAATATATATTTTTTCCTAATAAGATGATTTATGATTTTTTATCTATTTACCTACTATTATATTTATATATATAAAAAACTCACCTACAAATCATAAGTGTACAGCAACTTAAAAAGCAAATATAGGAAATTTTGAATTGAAAAATATGGATAGGAATTAATAATTATTGCTTATGACCAATGAATCTCATTATCTGTGCTAGTGAAAAGTTTGTTTTGGATTAATTACCAAGAATATTTTGTGGTTGTTAACAGCAGCTTCTAATCCATGCTTAAAGTAGAAACCTTCTCCAAAAGTGATTCATACAAAGAATATGAATATTTACTCATGTGTGTTAATTTGACCATGAGAACAGCAGACCTTAGTGATGGCTATATTCTTGTAGGTGATGGTACTACAAAGGTCATGTTACTTTTTTTTTTTACATTGGAAAAGTCAAATTTTAACACTGTTGGGAAGAGATAAAAAGCTCTTATATTTCTGAATCATTAAAGAATTTTTAAAGGAGCTCGTTAAAGGATTGCTTATTAATCAGCAATCTGCATTGTATCACCAGTATATCACTGCTGCTGCTGCTGCTGCTGCTGCTAAGTTGCTTCAGTCGTGTCTGACTCTGTGCGACCCCATAGACAGCAGCCCACCTAGCTCCCCGGTCCCTGGGATTCTCCAGGCAAGAACAATGGACTGGGCTGCCATTTCCTTCTCCAATGCATGAAAGTGAAGTCGCTCAGTCATGTCCAACTCTTAGCGACCCTGTGGGCTGCAGCCTACCAAGCTCCTCCATCCATGGGATTTTACATGTAAAATATATGATAGGTTGAGCAATGTAGAAATTAAGCACAATGGATTCTAGAACCAGCAGTCTGGGTTCAGATCCTATTTCCACCAGTGACCTGTGACCTTGGGCAGATAATCTCTCTGTGCCTTTGTTTTCTTCCTTTACAAAATAGGCATCATTATGATATCTGTCTTACTACAGTAAATGTGCTATTTTTATGAGGTAGTCAAAATAGAATCAAGCACATAGAAGTTAACATCTGTGTTTAAGTAAATAAATAACTAGGTAAGAGGATGTATAACTCTTTAGATATGAGATGGTTATTCCAATATTAAAAAGTGTATGGCATTTTAAAACTGAATGAAACTCCGAAATCATGTAGAAAGGTTTTTTTCTTTTAATTTTTTTTTTTACTGCATTGCCACTTCCACACCTTTAAAATTTTTTTTTCAAATGAAATCATGGGACCTCAGAAGAGAAAACAAATTAATATTGTTGAAAGGGGCAAAAGGCCTAGGTCTTTGCCCATGCTACATTCTGCTACATCACTCAGAGGCTTCTGATTTATGCCATAGACTCCTGAGTTTTTAAAGTTTAAAGAGTTTTTAAAGTTTAAACTCTTGATTTTCATTAAAGCCTTCTTTTACAGATAAGGTAACTGATGCTCAGAGTTGGTAAGTGGTTCACTATCAGGGTAACACAGATTATTCAGTCAGTCAGTTCAGTTGCTCAGTCATGTCTGACTCTTTGTGACCCCATGAACTGCAGCACGTCAGGCGTCCCTGTCCATCATCAACTCCGGGAGTTCACTCAAACTCATGTCCGTTGAGTGGATGATGCCATCCACCCATCACATCCCTTTCTTCTCCTGCCCTCAATCTTTCCCAGCATCAGGGTCTTTTCAAATGAATCAGCTCTTCGTATCAGGTGGCCAAAGTATTAGAGTTTTTCAGCTTCAACATCAGTCCTTCCAATGAACACCAGGACTGATCTCCTTTAGGATGGACTGGTTGGATCTCCTTGCAGTCCAAGGGACTCTCAAGAGTCTTCTCCAATACCACAGTTCAAAAGCATCAATTCTTCAGTGCTCTGCTTTCTTTATAGTTCAACTCTCACATCCATACACGACTACTGGAAAAACCATAGCCTTGGCTAGACATACCTTTGTTGGCAAAGTAATGTCTCTGATTTTTAATATTTTGTCCACATTGGTCATAACTTTTCTTCCAAGGAGTAAGCATCTTTTAATTTCATGGCTTCAATCACCATCTGCAGTGATTTTGGAGCCCCCCAAAATAAAGTCAGCCACTGTTCCCAGTGTTTTCCCATCTATTTGCCATGAAGTGATGGGACCAGATGCCATGATCTGAACACAGATTATTAGTATTCAGCAAATTCTAAAAACAAAGGATTTTTATCCACTGCACACTATTCACTCCCTTGGCTGTTTCAAAACTCCAAAGGATTGAGCTCTTACTGGGCAAGATGAAAGCATATTTTAGTCTACATTTTCCAGGTGATTCCAATATCTCACTTTAGGCATGTTTTCTAACAATATTCCTACAGTTAAATGCTTTTCTATCCCAATCTATCATTATAGCCTATGTGAAAAAAAATGTTTTAACTTTCCTATTTTCTTGTCAGCTGAGTGAGGCTTTCCATGTGCAAACTAGTTAAGTCAACAAAGTATTAAAAACATATTTGAGTGTGAATTTCACCAGTAATAGAGAGTGTCCTATCATCAACAGAAGGAATGGCATTCAAATTATTATTTTGTATCTACATAGCATTTCAAACTGTGCAAAATACCTGTACAAACACACTAGTGGGACTCAGAAAATATTCTACTTAGTGGAACAGGTGGTTCAAAGATTGTGGGAATTAATAGGGGTAACAAAAACAAGACCCAGAATATGAGTTTGACTCAGATCTAGTTGGGCTGAATTTTCATACCCTTGTAAAAGACTTAATTAATGCATAGGTGCCGGGGTCCAGCCCCTGTGGATCCAGGGTAATTCGAGCGGGAACAGCATGGCGAGAGAGATATATAGAGTTAGAGAGAGATAAGGAAAGAGTCTGCAGTTAAGAGAATAGAGGAGAGAAAGATGCTGTGTAACTTGGTTTATGTGGAAAACCAATAAGTTCCAAGACAAGGAACTTGCACTGTTTACGATAGGCTGCTGGTGCCCGCTTGAATAGTGGAGGGTGCCCTGCCTTGGGCTCCCTCTTGTGTGGGTCTTAGAAGCCAGGGCCAGTAAGTAGATTCGGTGAGCCTCTGCATTCCAAGGGATCAGCCTGAAAAAGAGAGGGAGGGAGAGGGAGAAAGAGAGAGAGAGTTGACATGGGGGGAGCCAGATTTCCGGGGAGCCAGATTTCTAAGAAACCAGTTCAAGAAGCTGGTCTGAGCAACTGGTCCATCCTTTATTGTCCAGGAAAGCTTTTTATATTTTTGGTTGAACATAGAGATCAATAGATAATACAAAGTTATGCAGCATCAGCAGCCCTGACTCTTATCAAGACCAGGCTTTCTCTCTGCATACCTAGCTGTATACACAAGTCTTAGGTGATTTACATAATCTTCTGGCCAGGAGGCCTATTAACATTTTACAGTCCTTTTCTAATAAGGGTCTGTCAACCATAAAACTTATTTGTCTTAAAAGTGTTGTTCTTTCCAAAGTCTGGTGCCACTCTCAGTAAGCACTAATTAAGGTTACATTCTTACATAGCAAGGACACAACGATTTATAACAAAGAAAGAGGAGTACAGTGATTTATAACAAAGAGAAAGTTCACTAACTCAAAAGTCTAGTGTTGCTAACATCAAAACTACTACATTCCTTTTTCTATATCCCAATTACATTGATTAATATCCTCCAGGTGCCTAAAAGATGAAGACTATGGACGTCTGGCAGCAGTCATTGACTCTACAGTGAAACCCATCACCAATATAATTTTTAGCTTTTTAGAAAAGGGCTCTATATCTTTAAGATGCTTCAAGTTTCATGCCTCTCGCGGTTGGGGGCCATAAGTAATTCACATGCATAGTTGTAAAAATCTGGACAGACCAATCAGGTAAGTTAGAAAGCTATCATAGGGATTTAAGCTGAGACATTCTTTTTACACCTAGTAGACTCTTAGCTGGAGCTCTAAGTTAATTCTTTTTAGAGGAAGGTGGTGGGGGACAGCCCCCTGTCAATGTCAGAGCCGTTGGTGAGAGCATAATGCAGTAAGGCAGGCAGACTCTGGTTTTGGGGGTAGATGTTCAAGAAAATTCAGCGAGGCTCCCTTAAGGCCTGACTCACCTTTGCCTGTCGGACCCCTTAACCTCATGACCTTTGCCACAGGCGGGACTCCTCGTGCTGGCTCCCGGCACACAGGAGTCTTATTGTTGATTGCTAATTATATAAAAATAAACTTTATACAAGTGATTGGAGTTAAGGTAAAATATTCACAAACCAGCATTACAGGATTAGAGAAGAACTTAAACTTTTTAGTAAGTGTTTTTGAGTGCAAATGATCATTACATTTCCTTATTCTTGATAGGTACACATATTATTTAATAACCAATTTCCTTTCCTTGACCCTTGATGCATACAACTTAACATATCATAAAGCAGCTTATTTCCTCAGGGCAAAAATAAAAATGGTTGCCATTTATGGCTGTTTCACACATTTAAGTATTGAATGAAATGTTTAATAATGTGATTAATTTTGCTTATGAGAATTTCAGATTTTGGAGGAAAACAAAGCAATACTACTTGGGTCCTAGAGTCACTAATTGTATCATATTGGAATAAGTCCTTCTCTTGGATTGTGATTAAGGTTAAGGATTCTACAGTCCTTATGATGGATTCTATAATCCATCATGTCTATAAGCTACTAGCCTCTGTGTGGTCATAAAAATTTGGCTGAATACTACTTTTTTAGTAGGCAAAGTGACATGAAAAAAATATGTACCATCAGGTGCTCTTCCCTTAACAGGATTCTCTGATGTAAAAATCACTATAGTAGAATGATGCAATGGGGCATAAGGACAATGAATCAGGTCACAAACTGAGTATAACACTAAGCATATTCACTTTGAAGTGACATATAAACATTTGGTGGCCATAATGATACAGAAGTTTTCAAAGCCCAAAGTGAGAAATGCATTGCAATTTCTCTCTTTATAAAAACTCAATGGTCTTCTAAGTTTGTGTCTCATATCAAATTCTATATATCTACCTGTGTTTTTAACATGGAAACCCAGTTCCTAAAGGAAAGGTTATTGTCATTATTAAGTTTTATAGCAAAATCAGTATGTACCAGTACCTATTTAATAATGAAGAAATTATAAACATCAGACTTCACACACCTTGCAGAGTGCTAATAACTCCTAAAGTGTATCCTTGTTTCAAATTGAAGTCAGTATTGGAAATGTTATATTATCTGCTCCTGATGAAAGTATTAAAAATACTCTGTAATAGCTAAGTTAAAAAAGAAAATTGTGTCTTTTACAACTTTGCCTTATTTTTGGTTCAATTTCAAAGCTCATAATAGTTAAGGCTGAAACTCCAATACTTTGGCCACCTCATGAGAAGAGTTGACTCATTGGAAAAGACTCTGATGCTGGGAGGGATTGGGGGCAGGAGGAGAAGGGGACGACAGAGGATGAGATGGCTGGATGGCATCACTGACTCGATGCACGTGAATCTAAGTAAACTCTGGGAGTTGGTGATGGACAGGGAGGCCTGGCGCGCTGCGATTCATGGGGTTGCAGAGTCGGACATGAGTGAGCGACTGAACTGAACTGAACTGAACTGAATCGTTAAGGCATATGACATTAGCATTGGCCTGAATTAAGCAAGAGTATCATTTTAACCATATATATTTTCTGTTGTCTTCAGGATGAAGTAAACATTTATGCTTGCCTCTTATTTGTAAGTTTATAAGGTACATGTGTTTTAGATACATTATTAGCTACATCAAAATTCTTTTTTCGTATTTCTTTTAATTTTGGAATTGCATGGATACAAAATATGCATTTATTTAGAAACTAAACAAAAACTTTAGTAATTTCTGCATTACAGTGACCTTAATTCAAGTCCAGTGATAGACTGAAAGAGGTTGTTTCTTTTTCTATTATATATTTAAATTAAAAATAGAAATATGTAGTTTCTACTAATGAGTTTTGTAGGGCTTTTTTAATATGATGTCCCTTAGGAGATTTCCTCACTCAGTATGAAGGCTCCTAAGCGGTGCGTGTGCACCTGATTAATTCATAAATAGTACTGAGGGCTGCACATTTGCCCAATCCTAGTTAAATCATAGTAGGCAGCGATTCCTCTGTAGGATGCATTGCAAATTGTGATGCTCTTATTACACACCTAATTACAGCATTCTATACCAGTCTGATTCTTTCCATAAATTCTTGTAAATGTGATGTCCATTTTAGAAATTAGAGATTGAATTTCATTAAAATGACTTCAATCCATGTGATTGAGAGAAAACAATGACTTGCCACTCCTGCAAATTGTTCTGAAATTCTGTAAAGAATATGTATGTAAAACATGGAGAGATTAAAATACAGTGCTTTATAGAAATGAATTCTGTTATAGATAATAATTAAGCATATAATAGGGGGAAAGTTATGACCAACCTAGATAGCATATTAAAAAGCAAAGATATTACTTTCCCAACAAAGATCCATCTAGTCAAGGCTGTGGTGGTTCCAGTGGTCATGTATGGATATGAGAGTTGACTGTGAAGAAAGCTGAGCACCGAAGAATTGATTCTTTTGAACTGTGGTGCTGGAGAAGACTCTTGAGAGTCCTTTGGACTCCAAGGAGATACAACCAGTCCATCCTAAAGAAGACCACTCCAGGGTATTCATTGGAAGGACTGATGCTGAGGCTGAAACTCCAATACTTTGGCCACCTCATGAAGAACATCTGAAAGGATAGATGTAGTTGTTTTGGAGTAAGTAACCAATTTAAAAATTTTGTGCTTTAAGACATAGTTCTTAATGCCTCTGTGCCTCAGTGCCTCGTGGAGAGTAGTAATCCAACCTGTGTTATTGACTGAGATAACTGAGCTAATCTATATAAAGTGCTTTTCAGTGACTGAAACATAGTAATTTCTGGGCAAACTCTTGTACAGAACCTTTTTGCTGAAGCGTTTGTTGTTGTTCAGTCAGTACGTTCAGCTCTTTGCAACCCCATGAACAGCAGCATGCCAAGCTTCTCTACCCTTTAAAACTCATGGGGTTTGCATAGACTCAAGTCCATTGATTTGGTGATGCCATCCAACCATCTCATCCTCTGTTCCCCCCTTCTCCTCTTGCCCTCAATCTTTACCAACATCAGGGTCTTTCCAGTGAGTTGGCTGTTCATATCAGGTGGCCAAAGTATTGGAGTTTCAGCTTCAGCATCGGTCCTTCCAATGAATATTCAGGATTGATTTCCTTTAGGATTGACTGGTTTGGTTTCTTGCAGTCCAAGGAACTCTCAAGAGTCTTCTCCAACACCACAGTTCAAAAGCGTCAATTCTTTGGTGCTCAGCCTTCTTTGTGGTCCAATTCTCTCATCCATACATGACTACTGGAAAGACCATAGCTTTGACTAGATAGACCTTTGTCAGCAAAGTAATGTCTCTGCTTTTTAATATGCTGTCTAGGTTTGTCATAGCTCTCCTCAATCTAAATCTTGCCTGAAATGTACTATTTTCTATATAATGTTTTGGCCAAAACTGATATTTCTGCTACCACCCCTCCTATCTCAGACATTGCTTCTTTTTGACATTATTCTGGTTGAGATGAGAGGAGTTTCCTCTTTACAATTAGAGAGACTAGATTAATTTCATTAAACACAAATTTGAAGTGGTAGAACTTTTTGTTTCTAGATTTATAGCTGAAAGAAGTGGCCCAGAGTATAAATACCATGTAACTAAAGCTATTTCTCTTCAAATATGACTATTATAATTTTTCCCTGTTTCCTGAAGCGTGAGTGTGTGCTTGTGCTCAGTTGCTTTAGTCATGTCTGACTCTTTGTGACCCTATGGACTGTAGCCTGTCAGGCTCCTCTGTCCACGGGTTTCTCCAGGCAAGAATACTGGACTGGGTTGCCTCTCCTCCAGGGGATCTTCCTGACCTAGAGATCAAGTCCATGTCTCCTGGGTCTGCTGCATTGCAAGTGGATTCTTTACCCACTGAGCCATCTGGGAAGCCCATTATATGAAGCAACAGTATTTTACTAAGACACAGCATATATTATGGTATCTAAGGTAAATGTTTAAGTATCTTCTGAATCCTATCATTGTTTCTAGGAATACACAATTTCTATCTTTATAGGGACCATTCTACTGTCTGACTCTATCATTTAACTCAGTCAAGTTTATTCTTGTTGTTTATCTGCTCTTGTGATGTAGATATTAAATCTAGAAACTATCTGAATGTTTATCTAAACCTGGGGGTTACTCCTTCAATATGGTCCTTTTCTTTTATTCAGGAGCTAGAAGATCTCAATTACATTATACTAAAGACAGGAAAGGAGTGTGCATATTATAAATGTTTTAAATAAAACATAAAGAAAACTGAAGCACAAAGAAGTTAATAAGCTTATTGCAAATTTAACAACTAATTAATGTTGTGAGTAGAGCACATGGTTTGTGATTCATAGATATTTTTCTTCAATTCTGCATTTTATCATAAAGCACAAGAAACAATAAAATAAGAATTATGAAAAGGCAAAAATATAAATGTGAAAATAAATTGTGAATGTCAGTTTAACACTTTATTCCTTAATTCACCAATCACACAGTCATCCAGAATGTGAAACTCTTTTATGACCTTTCCACCTGACACAGCTGAATTGTTTCAAATCATCTAAGAAAAGCTTAGACATACTGTGCTGATTTGTATGGTCTAACGGGTATAAAAGAAAATGTTCTTTCCCCTAGATAAAGATGTTCTAAGTTTTAATAATATAAGACATTTCACTTATAAAATTATCCAGTTTATAAAAAATGATTATGAATGTTTAAAAACTTTGGATATGTGCCGTTTGGCCATCTTTTGTTTTATTTCACATTGTAGACCAAAGCATAGAGAAACTTGATCACTTAGTAAAGTTGTTCTGACCCCAGTCAAAATAAGGTAAAGAATTAAATGGTTACATGTGTTGGTAGGATAAAATTTCCATTAAAGTTGAATTAAAAGGAACATACTCTGATCTCTTACTGGATAAAGAAGTGCATTGTACTTAGAATAAATAGCATACCTGAGATCCTGGTCCCTTAACATGGGTGACTCACTGTGTATATCATAGCGGTGGTGGTCATATTTGTGTGGAGACAGATTGAAGATGAATTTAAGTATACTTTGTAAAATGGAAAAGAGAAGTTGTCACTGTTGCTATAATTAACTATAATAAAATGGTATCTTGTTCAACATTAGCCTGTTATCCAACACTAGCCTGACTGATACTCACATTTTACATAAATGAAATAAATAGAATTAAGAAGTTTAGCGTCTCAAATGAATCTAAACAAGTACAGTTATATATACTAGACATTAGTCAAACATCACACAGTAAGGTTACCATACCCTAATCCCAAATATTACTTCTGAATTTTGTTTCCAGTTGTCATATTGCCTTTATAAAGGCCTAAGTATATTCCTCTTGAGATTTTAACTATATCCATGTATGAGTACCCTGTACTGGAGGTTAAAAACATTTTACAATATTTCCTATGTTTTTTTAGTGGATGGTGGTGGCAGAAGGGAGGGGTGATTGAGATTCTAATGAATCACCAAGCATGCATTAAAAAGGTCTATGAACCTATGAACCTAATAAAAGTCATTCTTAAATCTGGAATAAAGATATACTAAGAATGAAGTTTTGATTTATTAAGGCTTTTATTGGGCCTGGAATTTCTTTTAGAAATTAAAGTAGATTTTCTATTGGCATTTGAATGTATGAGTTAAATACTGTATATTATCAGTTAACTTTACCTGTCCCTTTTTGCTTTTTTTACATTTCTTATTTTTTTCTCTTGGCCTTAGCTAGCCATGAAACATCTCTTGGATTCAATATCATGGAAGAACACAGTAAAGGTTCTAGATCCCCCTTATAGGGTAGGGAAGGGCCACAGAAGAACCTGACCATTCACCAACGACCTTGATGTCATTTCTGATTAGAATTTAATGAAAAGGGAATTCATGACCCTGGTGACTGGAAGGCATGGATGCAGTAGGCTATGATACCACAAGTGAATGAATCTGTGGAAATTATACAGCTTAGAGCAGATAGGAGGATGTTATTGAACAAGTTAACCTCGCCCACCCTCCCTGAATTTGGACTGGTCATAGAGATGAGATAACATGGGAAAAGGCACTATAATCTTGAAATGGCAAATCTAAACTGATAGTGACTGAGAGTGCCTTCAAATTCAGGATTATGTAAAAACGGAGGGCATTAGCTGAAATAAATTATAGAGAAAAAATGATTTTTCACATCTGAATTTTTGTTTATAAAATCATAACTTGTTTCTGTTATAAAATTTTAAAGAAATTATTTAAGAATGCTGACACACTCAAAATGTCTTCGCTTAGGTTTTAGATTTAACACGGAAGAAGAATATTATCCTGTCTGAAACATCATTTATTCAAGAAAATGAAAACAAATTATTTTTTGTTTATTGTCCAGCTTCAGAATTTTGATCCAAGCAATACTTATAAGTAAGTCAAAAGAAAAGATTCAGATAAAGCCTTGCAATCTGAAGTCACACAAATTAATTACAAGGGACTGAGTGACACTTGGGCTTAACAGAGTGTCTTGCAACAGTAAACTGAGAATAAATGGCATGATTGTCCTTATCATTGTTATTACTTCTCACCCATAGCCAGGAGGGAAGAAGTGCATTCAAGGCAAGCCTTCTTGAACTTACCTATAACTACCTCCATGATAGTGTTATGAAGATTGGAAACAGAAATTGAGACAGAAACTTGAACTTGCCAAATGATTTCTTACAGTGGAGTTTTCAATTCCTGTAATTGCTAATCTGAAAACCATAGCACAGTTCCTATCCAGTAGTGGTGAGGGAGGGAAGGGGCTGTTCATGGACACGTGTTTGAATTAGTCTTCAATTATATCTGTCCTAAGGTGTCTTGATTTTACTAGTGATAAAGTTCACCTATTGCTTCTATTTACAATCATGATTAAAGATTGTTAGTATTAAAGTAAATCTTAAGAACAGGAGGATTATAGTAGTACTCCATTCCTTCCTAAAACAACTGAATTTCCGTCTATACCAACTGGTATTTATATTAGTGTGTCTATGGTGGTTTAACACCCTAAATGTGATGTAATAATTCTACTGAATTTTAGACTGAATGCTACCATAAAGATCTACTATANATCTACTATATTAAAATATTTGCATATGGCATTCTCCTATCTGAAAATTTATGAATTTTAATAAAGTTGCTTAGATTTTATGGCCCACAGCTATAATTGTTCATAATCCAGGAATACCATTTAAAAGCAATTGAAATTATATGAAAACACTTAGCAGAATTATGTCTTCAGCTTTCCCATTACTTTAAAAAAAATATTGGTGTCAGATTTTCTTTTTTTAAATTTATTTATTTGTTTATTTTTTGTCTGTACTGGTCTCCATTGCTCGGGCTCTTCTGTACTTGTGGCTAGCAGGTGCTACTCTCTAGATGTGGTTATCAGGTTTCTCATTATAGTGGCTTCTCTTGTTGCAGAGCACAGGAGTTGTGATTCCCAGGCTCTGGAGCACAGACTCAATAGCTGTGGTGCATAGACTTGGTTGCTCCACTGCATGTGGGATCTTTCTGGACCAGGAATTAAACCCATGCCTCCTGCATTGGCAGGTGAATTCTTTATCACTGAGCCTCCAGGAAAGGCTCCCATTACTTTTTATATGTTGATTAATAATTTCTACAGAGTAAATGAAAGATTACTTATTTAAAATGAAAATTAATACTTAGCTTTGTAAATATGTTTGTGATCTAGCATGTGTAAAAGTGTGTCTTCATGATAGCTTAAGTTTTATCAATATACAAATAGTCTATGGAGTAATATGTACTTTGGTCCAGCCACTCCAACTATTAAATAGGTGTCTTTTTTTTTTATGAGAGAAGACAACAATAGCAAAGAGTATTATTTAATTGTAATGAATGAATAATAAATGTAACAATAGGCTCCAAATCAAATGTACATCCAGTTTCATGTAATAAAAAGTAGCAACTTCATACATTAGAAAACTAGAATGGAAAATAAAGTTTTAAAAATTTATTTTAGAGCATTTTCTAAGTTGGATAATTCCAGAAATCTCCCCTGTTGTTCTTTTCCTTCTATAGTAAACACATTATTAACTGTTCTTAAAAAAATTTTTGTTTGTTTGTTTTTTTCTATTCAGTTGAACACAGCTTTATTTTTGGGTATACAGAAGTCAACTAGAGGCATTAGGTTTCCTAAAGAGTTTCACAATTAGAAAGATTTTTTGTTGTTGTTCATTTATATATGTTCAATATGTACCAAAAATAATTTAAGGCAATCTTTGGGCTTTCCTGGTGGCTCTGATGGTAAAGAATCTGCCTGCAATGCAGGAGACTCTGGGTTTGATCCGTGGGTTGAGAGGATCCCCTGGAGAAAGGCATGGCAAACCACTCCAGTGTTCTTGCCTGGAGAGTTTCACTGAAGCCCTTGCCTGGAGGGCTACAGTCTATGGGGTTGCAGAGAGTTGAACACGGCTGAGTGACTAACACACTTAAAAATACATTGAAAGTATAACATGAATAAAAAACAGGTAAGAATGATGAAAGGAAGAATGGAAAAGAGTAGGGAAATAAAATGTAATTAGTGGGAGGTGGGAGGGGCTTTCAGGATTGGGAGTTCGTGTACACCTATGGCAGATTCATGTCAATGTATGGCAAAACCAATACAGTATTGTAAAGTAGAATAAAGTAAAAATAAAATTAAAAAATAAATTCTACAGAAATAAGATCTGTATAATTAGAAATAAGATCTTTAAATACTTGTAGTGAGTTATATGTAAAGTGATAAAATGCAATGCATGATTAAGTATAACAATTAAGTACAAAATAGTGTTGTAACAAAAAGAGTATGGAATATATAATTAGCTTATTTTTTGAGTACTACTTGCTGTGCCTAGTTGTGTTCAACTCTTTGTGAAACCATGGACCATAGCCTGCCAGGCTCCTCTGTTCACGAGGATTTTCTGGGAAGATTACTGGAGTTGGTTGTCATTTCCTTCTCCAGGGATCTTCCCAACTGAGGGATCTAACCCGAATCTCTTGCGTCTCCTGCATTGCAGACAAATTCTTTACCACTTAATCATCCGAGAAGCCCAGGATTCTTAAAAATTTTATTTATTTATTTATTTATTTTTAAGAAGTGGTATCTGATCTCACTTTTGAAGAAACAAGAGAAAAAGTAGGGTGGAATAATATCTGCAAAGTTGAGTAGGCATGAAACAAAATGGTTGGTATAGAACACAGTACTAGTGTATTTTGGAAATCAAATGCTGCCTTATAAAGTAAAAGAGAGGACATGTAGGCTCGTGGTGGGTATGGACTGGCCAGATCTACAGTGCATAACTTTTTGCATTAAGAAAGTATGGATAAAGAAGAACCTCTGTGACCCAGGCTTGAAATGATGGTTCAGTTGAATGGTTATAAAGAGTTGGGAATTAATTACTGTTATTTTCAAGTTTTTTGGAGGGGGAAATCAAAGAGAGAATAGTGTCATGAACTTTAGGTATTTATGTCCTAGATTTTTGAAGACAGTGTGGTTTCATCTATGTTTTTACCAATCATTTATTTCCCTACCCCAGCACTACCACTGGAATGTTTCAAAGCAAATTCCAAACATTGTAGAATTTCATCAGTAAATAGTTCAGTGGGTATCTCTATGATGTAAGGACTTACTAGAAACATAACTGGAACACACATAAGACCTTAACAGTAAACCATTAAGATTCTCTAGTACCTCCTCAATATTAAAATTTTCCAATTATTCTTCCAAAAATTCTTAAGGATAATATATAAAGGATACCTTTTTTGGCCTGGTTTTATCTGTATATTTTATATACAAGTATTTTTTTTTTTGCTAAACTAAATACTATAAATATCTGCACTGAAACATAGTGTTTCAAATGATAACAGCTTATAATGAAAATTTCAGACTATTTAAATTCTGGGACACAGGGTTCAGTTGTCAACAGCTAAGATGAGGTGAACTAGTACAGAATCAGTATCATCTATGGTTTCATAGATAGAGAAAAGGTAGCAGAACATAGCATAATTGTTTTCAGAGATGCATGAGTATTATCAAAATTTCATTTTAATTTTTAAAGATTCATTAGTATTATTAAAAGTTCATTTGATGAACGGTTTTTTTTAACTTTATGGAGAGCCATAAACTGCTTGAATATCCTCTCTGTATCTGTTTAAGAAAATAGTTTGGGTAGCTATAGGAAATTGAGTGAAATAGTTACTAAAATCAGTAAATGCAAAGAAAGCAAAGGAAAACATAAACCAGACAAAAATATTTCCAGGACCAAATTTTTAAGTAGTCTGTATTTTGTCATTTGTTAAACCACAATAGGCATACACAGAGCTGAGGTTCAACATGATTTTGTTGCTAACATAAATAAAGTTGGAGCACTGT
>SJYF01002284.1:60116-72415 GCA_006410515.1 Procapra przewalskii | reverse complement strand
TTTTTTTTTTTTTTTTGTGGCCAGATTATTGATCTTTGTTCTTCATGGTTTTAGGGTTTTGTCTGTATTTAGGATTGCCTTCTCTACTCAGATTAACACAAATTATTATTTTTTAATTAGCTAATGATCTCCTCTAGATCTCTTATGGTTTGAAATTTTACAGATAAATCTTTGATCTAGGGAGTTTATTTTGGAGTAAAAGAAATTCAGAATTATTATTTTTTATCCAAAATGGGTAGCTAGTTTTCAAAATATTATTTTTTTCATTAATAGCAGGTGGCAATAGTGGTAAAGAGACTACCTGCCAATGCAAAAGTCATAAAAGATGCAGTTTGATTCCAGGTTGGGAACCCACTCCAGTATTTTTGCCTGGAGAATTCCATTGGCAGAGGATGTGGTCCGTAGGATTGTAAAGAGTCAGACATGCACATACACTATTTTCTGCTAAATTTCAAAGTACCCTTGAACTTATTTCTGGACTCCACACTTAGTTAAAATTTAAAATTTTCTATCTATTCCAATACTAATTTTGACCTGTTATAATTAAATTATCTAATGTGTTTTAATAATAGTTTCTCTTCCTTTCAAAATATTTCTAGACTTTTTTTACCTTAACATGTCTGGATGAACTTTAATATTATTTTGTTGATTTTTCACCAAATTCACATAATTCTAAATTTACATTATACATTAACTTTGGAGAAAAATTGGCCTCTTTGCAGTATTGAATGTCTCCAACCAACAATAGTGTGTATTTTCATGTATTCAAATTTTCTTTTCATTATTTTTCTACTCTTTTCTTTTTTCATTTGCCAACTTTGGCAAAGAGAGATTAAGATGGCTAATTAACCATTAGATTTTAAATGAAAAGATTTAAATGAGCTTAATTTAATAACTAGCTCACTATTGAATGTCATATACTTTACAAATGCCCTAAAGTTAATACATACATTTGTATAAATCTGTTGCCCTGTATATGTTAAATGAAATGCATTGTGTCTCTTAATTTTCCGGACCCAAAGAAGTCAATTTACATGGATAGGCATACATACCAGTTCAGTTCAGTTCAGTTGCTCAGTCATGTCCGACTCTTTGCGACCCCATGAATCGCAGCACGCCAGGCCTCCCTGTCCATCACCAGCTCCTGGAGTTCACTCAGACTCACGTCCATTGAGTCGGTGATGCCATCCAACCATCTCATCCTCTGTTGTCCCCTTCTGCTCCTGCCCCCAATCCTTCCCAGCATCAGAGTCCTTTCCCATGAGTCAATTCTTCACATGAGGTGCCAAAGTACTGGAGTTTCAGCTTTAGCATCATTCCTTCCAAAGAAATCCCAGGGCTGATCTCCTTCAGAATGGACTGGTTGGCTCTCCTTGCAGACCAAGGGACTCTCAAGAGTCTTCTCCAACACCACAGTTCAAAAGCATCAATTCTTTAGCACTCAGCCTTCTTCACAGTCCAACTCCCACATCCATACATGACCACAGGAAAAACCATAGTGTTGACTAGATGGACCTTTGTTGGCAAAGTAATGTCTCCTCTTTTGAATATGCTATCTAGGTTGGTCATAACTTTCCTTCCAAGGAGTAAGCATCTTATACCCATGTGTATATGATGTATGGCTCCCTGGGTGGCTCAGAGGGTAAAGCGACTGCTTGCAATCTGGGAGTCCCAGGTTCAATCCCTAGGTCAGGAAGATCCCCTGGAAAAGGAAATGGAAACCCAGTCTAGTATTCTTGCTTGGAAAATCCCATGGACAGAGAAGCCTGGTAGGCTACAGTCCATGGGGTCACAGAATCAGACACAAGTGAGTGATTTCACTTCACTTCACTTCTTAGTGATCTTTATACAGGCAGAGAGAGGGATTCCAGGTAAAAGTTATATACATTCAGATATATCTGTGATTTTATTTAAGATGCAATGCCAGAAGTAACAAAGAGAAAATTATGTACCTCAAGTAATAAATTAAAGTAATATTGTTTCTATGTAAAATTATTTTGCAATAAATTAACTATAAAATTTAGGAATATATTTCTTCTAATGCAAAATATCATGATCAAATTGTTATTTTTTATTGAAGTAATCCAATATCTGAAGGCCTCATATGCAACCCTTGTAATATGGTAGCCTCCTTTACCACATGAAGGCGTGGTCTTGTGGGATAGCAGTTGAGCTGGGTGAAGTTGTATGGAGTCACATTCATCTATCAAATAACTGGAAAATGTGTGCTGAACACTTACCATGTGTTTACTTGATATATATTTAGAACAGCAAATAACCAAAGTGGTTATTAACTGACTGCAAAAGGATGTAAAAGACATGAAAATTGCTTTAGACTGAAAAGGAAGAAGATTATCTCATAAATTAAGTGGGATTTATAGAAAGTCTTTTAGATTTCTTAAGAAATGAATGCTATGTGGAAATAGGGAAAATAAGACATGACAAAGAAGACAAACTGAACACATAAGAAGTAGTGATCAAAATGTTGGAGAGATGGAGCATGGAGTCTCTTGAAACCCCCCCCCCCCTTTTTACGTTTTATCTACAACTCTCCAGTTTGACAACTTTTGACAATAATAGGCTTAAATTTTGCAGTGTTGTCCACTTTCTATTTGAATTCAAAATATGCCTCCATACTTAAAGATTAGGCATTGTTGTGATGTTTACAATCCCTGAGAGCATCGTTGCTGCCTCACTTATGCTTTTAGAATAAAGCTCACATGACAGTTTCCTAAGAAAATTATTTTTTAGTGCACTAGTGCCAAAACTAGCCCTCTGCTTCCCAGTTCCGGTGAAATAATTTTATCTTACACCATCAAAGTATGATTTCTCCTATACTATTCTTTCAAGTACATTTTAATCTAATAGAACCATTTTGTAAACATATAAAATGACAATGCTGTCTTCTCCAAGTTTGACTTCAAACACAAATCTGCATGTATAGATATACAGTGCATAAATACACAAATGTACACACATGTACACTTCTTTATTACCTCAGAATAAAAATGCAGATGAATTGATTAGCCTAAGAGTGGCACCAAATGGAAATTTATGCACATACATTTAAAAAACAGAACCTTTGAAAATAAAGCAGTTTCAGCTATTAATTTTCCTCTTTGACAGTTTTTTAAATTCTCTAAAAAAATGAAACAGCATGAATACTGTCAATATATCACAACAGCCACATTAGGTTTTGTGATATACATCATAATATAAAGAGCACTATTAGAGCACAACCTGGGAACCATTAAATCATTCTAAATCACTGTTACATTCCATTAGTGTCAATGGTGAAACCACATAATAGGCTTTATTACAAACTTCACCTTGGTAGGCCATTGTCTCTAATAACCACTTCTCTATGATGTGGTATCATACCCAGAAATCCAGGGAGATAATAAAGGCTCCCTTATTTCTTTTTTATTGGATGGGTAAAGTTAAATTTAGCTGTAAGTAAAAAAAATTCTGAGGCTTTGTTCACTAACTGCAAGTTGCTGCTATTTGGACAAAAAAAAAATTAGACAGACTTGGGAAGAACAGTTTGAAATAAATTTAAATCCTGGCAATGCTGAGGCCAGGGAAGGCTGGGCAGTGCCAGCAATTACGATGTCATTTTTGAAATGCAGTTTAGTACATTTGTGTGCCTCTTTACACTTTTGTTCAGGAGCAGAGTATTGATTATAGAAACACTGTAAGTTTCAAACCTGCCCTTTCTCTCATTCTCCCCTGGTTTGAGTTGTACCCTTTTAAAAAGTCATTTGGGCACTTGGTTGAGGTGAGCCTGGTAAGGACTTCAGCTCAAACTGAGATCAATTTTCAGATGTTTCAGGGAGAATTGTACAGTGTTCTGTGCCCCTATTCTTTACAAATAGAACCATTTATTCCTCTCCCCCTACTAAAATTTAGTTACAATCTCTTCACTCTTATTTCTTGGATGCATCTACAAATATAATGCTCCTGGCAAAGATTTCTGCTGCACAATACACATCTGTGTTATTGGCTGAGGACATTTTAAGATAGGTTAAAATAAGTGAAAGTCAGATACAGTTGCATGAATAAATAATAATCTAATGAATGACTGAAATAACTTGTTTAGTTGATTACCACATCAGAGACCTAATGCTTTATATTCTCTCTATTAGTTATGAGAAATTGTAAAGTGTTTAAACAATTATTGACTATAAATAAGTACATTTATTTTTATAAACCAACCATCTACCCTTTGGAGGTGAGCTTTGAAAAAGTCAGTTCAGGGCACTGAAATACATGATTATTCTAATGGCTTCATTTTGCTTCTGATCCATTCTTTAGAACCAGATTTTAAAACAGCAATAATATTATCACATGTCATCCCTATGATAAGATGATGTTTTAAACTTGGGAGGAGAAAGTAATAAAGCAAAGAAGAACAAATACTTCAAGGGAATTGGAAATAAGTCACCAAGAGTTGAATTTTTCAGAAAGATAAAACAGGCAAACAAAAATCATAGTGAGGAATCTGGCAAATGTATGTTTATAAGAATTGTCTAATAAAAGGGAAAAAATAAATAAATTTGGAAATCATAAAGTAGATAAAATATAAGAAATATAGAAACCTGGTCTCATGCCTTGTAAATTTATTTAAAGTATCCCCATGCCATGAAACACTTTTAGGTCTCTTTGTTAATAGTGAGGCTTGCTTACCCAAGTCAGAGGTACCAGATTGACATGAAAGCATATTTCTCCATCCCTTCCATTTCTATTCCCTTCTCTTCCTTTTCTTTTCTTCGTCTTCTCTGTCTCTTGTCTCTGCCCGCCTCCCTCCTTCTTCTTGCCTTATCTTTTCCCCTCTATCTCCCTCCCTTTCCCACTCTGTCCTGTCTCTCTTCTGTTAGCTCTCTTGCCCTCGCCTCTTCTTTCTTGCTTCCCTTTTAAACAAATCAACAGCCTTTTTCAATTCTGATTTATTCATAATATGTTTGGAAATAACAATGCAGGAAAGGGTTAGTATAGCACTTCATGAAAGAAAAATTAAAAATAAAAACTGGTGGTGTTAGGCTTTTTTTTTTTTTAATGAACATTTGAATAGAAAGAAGTATAAACTTTACTGCCTCTGTTGCCCAAAGAAATTCTTTTAGGTAAAGCATCACCTCTGACCTTGTTTTCAACTTTCAGAGTACATTGTATTTCTCATTTTTTGTTACATGTCTGGTTTGCATTGTCATTAATGTTCACAGAAAATTGAGAGAATTGCAGTTTGAAAAGTCCATGCTCTACTTTATGAAGGCTAGCTTTATTTCCTATGTTTTCGAGGTTCTTTTTTCCCTCTTGAAAAAAATCATGATAAAGGTCAACTCTTAAATACATTGGAAAACTTACCTAAGTAGAAATTACAACATTAGAAAAATACTAGATGTTATTTTCTGATGTTAAATTGGCACATCAGACTGTCAGTTCAGAACTGAATCTCAGAGTGTCATGAATAAACTGGTGTCAGAATTAAAAGAAAAACATTATAAGAGTTTTTGTTTTAAAGCTTTGGTTTTAGGCTTCAAATGGTGAACACACTAGGTTTAATTTGTATCACACGGTTACCAGACAGAGTAGTTGTATTTTCCAGAGCAAAGGAAAAAAAATTTTCCTAAATTAAGCCATTTATTATTGCTTGTTAATTTCATTTACCTTTCCAATTCCAGAGATTTTGTGGAAGGCTTCATATGGTTAAGAATCTATAGGGAATGCTTCACTTGTGGCTTTGCCTAATTCTGCATTTCTTCTAGATGAAAATGGTGATAGTTGGAAAGGTGTGGGGAAAATTTTGCCAGAGGATTACATTGTGGCTACTCTGCCAGGATTAAGTAACCCACTTACTACTGAATAGGCGAATCTATTTTCCATTCTGTATATCTCTTTCAATTTTAAGAAACAATGCTAAGAAATATGGACTAATTAATAGTGATCATAAAAACTGCATTGAAACCAAGAGAAGCAATGCTTGTTAAATATTCTTTCATAGACCAAGTGTATATTTTGTGCAATTTTTGTTAAATATATATACATTAAGATTTTATAGCACTGGAACTCCTAAAACATCTTGCAAATAGTATGAAGATTTAGAAAAGTAGACTTTCCACACTGGGCCTGGTTAATTAAAAGTAGTTTTTATAGTGACTGATTTGAAAGTATAGTTTTGATATTAACCTGTTTCTCTAGATAATATACATTTCACTTATTTATGGAAATAATTCCTTTTATCTTCTTCACTTGCCCAAATAAAATGTAGGGTCATTTTCTTTAAACTGTTACATAAATATACATGGATGTTCTTCATGGGAATGATTACTTCGCATGATTTCCCATATAAACCCTTACACATTGATGTATAGGATATTTAGAAGTCTGTAACTTTTTGGAAATTATAACTGCAAGCTGAAAGATTTTTTTCCCTTAGAAGAAGACAGCCAGTAGTATTTCATTCAGTTCATTTATGACAGTATGTTAGAAAGCTTCCTGCTAAACCACAAATCTCATCCCATTAACTCAGAGTCCTTTAACCTTGAGCTATTCGGATTTCACAGGGCCAAGTGAAATGTCCCTACCTTGCATTTAAAATACTAAGGCATTTTAAGAAAACAGAATTGTTTGAGTGCCACAATTATTGTAAACATGTGGACAGATGAGACTTATTTGATGTAAAATGGGTAAGATTAAAAAAAAGACATAAATATGTCATAGGCTAAACATAGCTTAAATTAAATACTAAATATATTTTTTCCAATTCTGTGCTGCCTTCTGTAATGATCATCCCATGAGAGGTTCTTCTTTAATAGGTTAATCAAAATGTAGTTTTAAAAAGGGGGATTCAGTTAAAAATAGAGATGAAAACAATGCAAAGCAAACATTCACTGCAGATTTGCTAAGTAAGTAGTAGGCAGTTAATTTTCTATAAATATCTTATTTAACCACCTAACAACTTTATGAAGGATGAGATGGACATGGTGTTTCCTTCCCACTTTATAAAATGATTAAACTGAGAACCACAGTTTCTTTCTTCAGTTCAGTTCAGTCACTCAGTCGTGTCCGACTCTTTGCGACCCCATGAGTTGCAGCACCCCAGGCCTCCCTGTCCATCACCAACTCTCGGAGTTCACTCAGAATCACGTCCATTGAGTCCGTGATGCCATCCAGCCATCTCATCCTCGGTAGTCCCCTTCTCCTCCTGCCCCCAATCCCTCCCAGCATCTGAGTCTTTTCCAATGAGTCAACTCTTCGCCTGAGGTGGCCAAAGTACTGGAGTTTCAGCTTTAGCATCATTCCTTCCAAAGAAATCCCAGGGCTGATCTCCTTCAGAATGGACTAGGTTAGATGTTATAATTCTACTTACTTAGATATAACACAATGACGCCTGCCTCAGGGAATGGTTTATTCATTCATTCAACCAGTTTTATTTAGGGTCTATAATGCCAAATACTGCGTCAATTTCAGAACATGAGGCTATGAATACAACTCAGTGCCAGTCCTTAAGATAAGTAGATTCTGTGTGGTAGAGAGACACCCAGTTTGGTCTAACAAATGTCATGATGGAGGAACACATCTGGACTGTGCTAGCAATGTAATGGGGGCAGGGCAAGTTATGCTCTTTGTTGGAGAAGCAAGTAAAATCTTTCTCAGAAGGAGTACTAACATTGAGCCTTAAATGAGTGGTTAGTTTAGTGGAGCTGTGGATTAGACAAAAAGCAGCCATGTCCCAAAAAAGAGTCAAAAAGAGCAGAGAGCATCAAGAATTTTAGTGAGATTTGATTTTTCTATTGTGAGCACTGGGCTTTCCAGGTGGTGCTAGTGGTAAAGAAACTACCTGCCAATGCAGGAGAAATAAGAAATATAGGTCCATTCCCTGGGTTGGGAAGATCTCCTGGATGAGGGCATGGCAACCCAGTCCAGTATTCTTGCCTGAAGAATCCCATGGACAGAGCAGCCTGGTGGGCTACAGTCCATAAGGCTGCAAAGAGTCGGACACGACTGAAGCTACTGAACAGCAGCAGCAGCATCATAAGCCTCAAGTCATTTAAGATCTTTTGCTGTATTTTAACATAAGTGTAATAGGCAGAACGGAAATGATCATGGCTGAATTATATTTCAAAAATATCTTTCCAGCTACTTGTAGAGCAGAAGAGACACTAGTAAATGCAGGAAGACCAGACAGCTATTACATTTATCTAGGTGACTGAGGTAGAAAGACTCCAGGATAGGTTTTAGAAGTAGCATAGAAAGAATTTCTAATAAGTTACATGTGGACAATAGGGAAAGGGAATAAAAATCAAAGATGAATATTTGCATATTTGGAGGCATAAACTTCAAAATAGCTCTTTTGAAAAAAGAGTTTTCAAGAGCAGCCTAATTTTTACTTCCTGAAAGAATAAGAGATTGTAGAAACTTTTTTGGTAACAATTTGTAGAGCTGAATTATATAAGATTCATTTCCAAGGGTGTCATGTTGATTTGTTTTTCTGTGGATGGAGATCTGATTCAAGAGGCCCTTTTCCTTCCCAAGACAACATGTAAGGAATGAACAATCTCTTCAACAAATGGTGCTGGACAAAGTAGATATCTGCATGCAAAAGAATGAAATTGGGCCCTTATCTTACTCCATATATAAAAATCAACTTAAAGATTTAAATGTCAGATCTGAACTGTAGAACTTTGAGGAAAATGAAGGAGAAGAAAGAGCTTCTTGACTTCGGTCTTGGAAATGATTTCTTGGATATAACACCAAAAGCACAGGCAATAAAAGTAAAAATAAGACAACTGCAGCTACATCAGACAGATTATCAGTCAATTGTTCAATCAGTCAGCTTATAATTTGTTTTTGTCTCCTGATTAGCAGAGCAAGGATCCAAGTCAGTTCATATGTGATAGGAACTCCATGTACAACTAGATGAAGTTGTATGACATCACTATCCTTTTCAAATAGCAGCCTTGGACCTGGTTAGGGACAGAAGGAAACACCGAAATAATCATGCAAGTTAACACACAATAATAGCTTAACACCAAAATGAAATAATCATGCAAGTTAACACACAATAATAGCTTCTATTGATTGAAAATTTGTTATGAGGGACTACATCAAACTTAAAAACTCTGGACAGCAAAAGGAGCAAATGTAAAAGCAACCTGCATAATGGTAGAAAATATCTGTAAATCAAGTATCTGATAAGGGCTTAGTAATATAAAGTACTTGTACAACTCAGTAGGAAAAAAGCTGATTAAAAATGGACAGATGAGATCCACATAAGTTTCTTCAAAGAAGATATATTAATGGCCAATATTTAGATAGAAAATACGCTCAGTCTCCTGCGTACAGTGACTCAGATAGTAAAGAAAAAACACTCAATGTCCTACTAATCACCAGAGAAATATAAATGAAACCATACCTCACACCTCTTAGAATGGCTATTATTTAAAAACACACATACACAAAAGACAAATGTTTACAAGGATGTGGAAAACTGGAAGTTAGTACACATTTGGTGGGAATTAAAAATGCTTCAACACTGTAGAAAACAGTACAGAGATTTCTCAAAAAAGTTAAAAAGAGAACTACCATATGATCCTGCAATCCCACTTTGGGGTATTTGTACAAAAGAAGTGAAATCTTGATCTCAGAGTGACACAAGTGCTCCTGTTTGTTGCAGCGTTATTCACAGAGGCTAAGATAGGAATCAGGCTAAATACCCATCAGCGATTAAGTGGATTAAAAAAAAGTGGTAAATACACATAGCTGAATATTATTCATCCTTAAAAAGGAAAGAAATCCTGCAATATACCACAGCATGGATGAACCTAAGGACAGTATATGCTAAGTGAAATAAGCCAGTCACAGAGGAAAAATATTACATGATTTTACTTATGTGAGATATTTAAAAGAGTCAATCACAAAAAAGCAATAAATAAATCAATAAAATGGTATTTACCAGGATTCTAGAGCTCTGATGTACAGCATTGTGCTATACATAATATTATGCTATTTTGTACACTTAATAAATCTGTTGAGAGTAGTTCTCATGCTAAGTATTCTTTTCACAATAAAATAAAATTAAAAACAAATTAGCCTCCAATTAAATAAATTAGTTTGAAAAAATTAAAAACAAACAAACTTCCAAAGCAGTCATGATTATTTAATGTTCAATTCCAGGGCATGGTAGGAATTGTAGTTTTCAGTTAGTAATATGTAGTTTGTGGAGTATTATCTAGCCTTGCAGAATTCTACTCATCTGTCAAAAATATCACTTGCCCTAGGCAAATGATTGAGTGCAGTTCTGCAAGACTGATCTATATAGAGCAGTGGGTGACAACCAGTTGCAATTTATAATTTCTAGGAAATAGTGCTATGACTACAGGTCGGCTTCCTTCTTCCTACAGAAAACATCCAGGCATGCCCATAAGGTTTTTGGTAATATAGTGAAGCTACCAGCAGGTAAATAATCACCACACACTGAGTATCTTTGTAGGTATTAATAGTGGTTGTCAGGGCACTTACAATGCACTCAAAATAGACCTAGAGAAATTATATACACAGGCTATATACTGTGAATCAGACTCAGAAGTAGATAGTTCTGAATATAAAGATACTTAGGGAGATTTTTTAAAAAAAACACTTAGGATGACCGAATGTCATTACCAGACTGTGGATTATCCTTTTATCCTTTTTGAGAACAAGCAGTGATAAATGGAAAAATGCCAGACCAAAGCAAACTCATATTTAAACGATGAAGTAAAAAGAACAATGATGATCAAAAGCCTTGGTGACCACTAAACAAGTTACAGTTTGTTCCCGGAGAGCTGTAATGGGCTTTACTTGTCATTAGAGGGAAGATTAAGTGCCAGTGGTTTGGACTTGGTTAATTATACACTCAAATCCTTTCAGTATATCCCAGAAGCCAGGCTTTTCGTCTTTGAATATCTGTATCATGACTCTTAAGATTGTTTATCGGTTATTTCTCTTGACAACTTGAACCTGAACATTAAATCCCATTGGTAGCAACTATCTGTCAGGATCAAAAAAGAAAAAAAAAATTGAAAGAAATAAGATTTGTGTATTTAGTTTTCATTATAGAACTGCTTGTAGTTAGAAAAAATGTATACCTGTCAAGTTTTCAACATCTCGCTAGGGATGCAATGCTGTTGTGGTTTTAGAACCTGACTGACAAATTCACATTTCAGAATTAAAGACAAATCAATGGTTTTTCTTCACTCCTCCCCAACTCCTTTTCTAATTCTTTTTTTCTTACCGCTTTGACAGTCATACATAACAATTTGAGACCTAAGTGCCACTTTGATGCACTATTCCATTATTAAGTGGCACAGTCACTATAGAAAAGATGACGGGCCTGTACCCAAGGCATTGTGAATTAAACAGCTTTCTACATGGGAAAATGAATGGTCCAAAGAATTCTGAAATATTTTTTAAAAATAATTAAAAACTGTTTCAGAAACATCCAAGTATATAATTTAAAATAATCTCGGTAGTAAATGGAAAACAAAATATTTTTAGCAGAATCTTTAAAGTTTAGAGGAAATATTAAATACATTAGCAGAACCCTTAAACTCACAATTACTAATTTCAAATATGATTGCATGATGGATCTTGAGAAGAAGAAAAAGAGCAGTGTGAACCTATGCAGACTTTAAGATGGGAAGAAATGAATGTTTATTATGTGACAGTAATTTTACATAATATTAATAGAAGAATGCTCTAAAAGTATTTCTTTATACCTACAAGGTAGAGTTTGCACTAAAGTAATATTGACTTAAAGTACTTAATTCTTTTGTCAATGTCTCTACAGTAAATCAATGCACCTAGAATTAAACGACAGTTTTTGCCAGAAGGCAGGCTAATCTTTGTAATTTTTAGTTATAATTCATTAATCAGTTGGTTGTAATTAGAAAAAAAACAAAGCAGCAAGAATTTGACAATGATGCCAAATAATAGAAGTTTAATATCTCTTCATAGGTTCTTTTTATAATTCAGGGGTTCAGAAAATATTAAAAAAAGAAAACCTACACTATTATAAAGCCCTATTATATTTTAGCCAGCAAAATTAAGTACTTTTTTCTAGAAATATATTAAAAATAAAATTTTAGTGCTTATTGTACTCTAGGATATAATGGTTTTCAAAATATTTTTATCATAAGATTATTAAAGGCAAAGGAATTATTTTACAAACATGATCTTGTGATATGTCCTAGGGCAGGGTAGGGTGTGCAGGCAGCAAGAATTTTAAATTCTATTAATTCATATAGTTCTGAAATATTTGCTAT
>SJYF01002284.1:19415-21915 GCA_006410515.1 Procapra przewalskii | reverse complement strand
TGTTATTTAAAATTTATATGATTTCTTCTATGCATCAAAACTGTTTTCTTATGACTATTTTGGCAGAAATATTATTTTCAGTTAAAAATATGAGAAGTAATTCCTCTCTTATGGCATCTTAGTTCAGTCCCGACAGTTTCATCATCATGGTCACAGTAAAGCAAAATACATACTGTATCAGAGACTGTCAGAACCTTAGAAAATGCTCAGTTCAGTGCTATGACTCAAGGGTGTCCTGACTGTTTTTCTAAAGGAATTGTATTTACTGATGACAAACAGAAAAAAGTGCTTAAAGAGAAATGCAAAATATGTTAGGATAAAACAAATTAATTTTCTATATTATTTAACCTGTCAAAGAAGCAGGATATCTGTGTCAATGACAGCTAAACTTAAGACTCTCTCTAGTGATGCTCTATTACATATGGCAGAACTTCCTGTTTGAGAGAATTATTTGATGGCATCCTCTGAAGTTTCTATATTTGAAATATTCATATAAATATTGATTTACTGAAGTGTAAATGGCCTTTAAAAGATAGAAAAAAAAGACAGAGATAAATGACAAAGGTGACAACATAAGAAGAGGAAAGGGATGTTACTAAGTCTAAGAGATGTTAGTGTGATAGACCAAGTAATGGTGAAACTTAGCCAGTACTTCCAGTGTATTGCATCTGGACTCGTGCCATTAACTAGGATGGGCCACATAGCTGGAGCACAGTAAGAAGCTGACAACCAAGACTGTCTTCCTTGGCAAGGTAACACCCAGGAGCTTGGACTGATGAAGGAAGGGAGCGAAGGAGGAGGACAGAAGCAACTAGGGAGGGAAGGAGGAAAAAAATTTTGATAGAAATTTGCAGAGGGAAGGTGGGCAACAGGAAGGGAAACCAGAGGAAGGTGGGCCCTTTGGAGCTGCAGTCTCTTTTCTGATTTCAGACCCCAGCTTGATGTCTTATTTAAGAAAGCAGACTAGTGGTTGTGACAAAACAAAGCCTAATTTTAACTCATTCATTGTTCCAGAAATGTTGTTTCTCTTGCACAGAGATATCAACTTTCTTTGCCTGGGTAAGCTTATATACCAGAGTCAAACAAAACGAGGTAAAAACAAGTTTCTCCTTGTCACTCTATCTTCCCATATAATTTCTTCTGGCTGCCTCCTCCTCACTTATTTTCTCATTTGTAGGAAGATTCTGGAGGCTGCTTACCTTACGGGGTTGACTGGCCTAATTCAGATTTCTGTATATAACTTGGCCTCTATGCAGAGGAAATAAAATAATTATTAGGTCTCCATAACAATAACTAAAGGCCTTAAATATTATAAAACCACAGTTAGATATAGTTCAAAGACAAAGAAATGTCTAGCTGAAAAAATATGTGTAATTGAGATTTTCCTAGCATTATTAGCGAATAAAGTTTGTTTAAAGATATGTTATGCAAATTACAACTACAGTCTTTGCTCTAAAATTTAAACGTGGTGGTTTAGTCACTAAGCCATGTCTGACTCTTGTGACACCATGGACTGTAGCCTGCCCGGCTCTTCTGTCCTTGGGATTCTCTAGGCAAGAATAATATATTAAAATATGAACGCTTTTGGCTTCAACATATTTTACATCTCTATCTTAAGTAATATAAATCTACTGTTAAATTTAACAATCAAAACCATAGTAAATAACCCTTCGTCCTTTCTATGGTAGCATCCCTGGTAGCTCAGATGATAAAGAATCTGCAATGTGGGTGACCTGAGTTCAATCCCTGGGTCAGGAAGCTCCCCTGGAGAAGGAAATGGCTATGCACTCCAGTATTCTTGCCTGGAGAATTCCATGGACAGAGGAGCCTAGTGGGTTACAGTCTATGGGGGCACAAAGAATTGGACACAACTGAGCAACTAACACTTTCAATTTGATTACTTTCAATTCATTCTTTCTATACTTCCTTTGTGTTCATAATTATTTGTGGATCAATCAGTTGATTCATCCATCCAGCCATCCATTCATATATTTATCCATCTGTCATCTAATAATATACTCAATTACTTGATTCAGAATTTAGCAGCAGTCCTTAATATTAAAACTGCCCACTGAGGTTTTATTTTTCTTAAGCATATTACTCACTTAATTCAAGATTAATAAAAAATGACTGTTACAAGTTGCCTTATTTTGTTTACAATATACTAGATATAAGTCTAAGAAGGCAATGGCACCCCACTCTAGTACTCTTGCCTGGAAAATCCCATTGACAGAGGAGCCTGGTGGGCTGCAGTCCATAGGGTTGCTGAGGGTCAGACACGACTGAGAGACTTCACTTTCACTTTTCACTTTCCTGCGTTGGAGAAGGAAATGGCAACCCACTCCAGTGTTCTTGCCTGGAGAATCCCAGGGCTGGGGGAGCCTGGTGGGCTGCCATCTATGGGGTCGCACAGAGTCAGACACGACTGAAGAGACTTAGCAGTAGCAGCAGGATATAAGTATATATATATAAATTATTTTCACTAAGTATACATTAGGAT
>SJYF01002283.1:184928-196247 GCA_006410515.1 Procapra przewalskii | reverse complement strand
GGTGGGGTGGGGGAGCAAAATATTCTTGGGTGGATCACAGAAAATAATGTTAAGAAGCATTATTCTTTCTTTCACCTCTTGGTTGTTATTCTAAGAATTGAACAAACATCTACCAATATGCAGCATGATATAATGCCTGTTATACTGTGATTTATAGTAAGAAGTATATATTTGGTCTTCATCCTCTTTCCTGGCACAGAATTTCCTAAGTGATAGGAACCTGGGATAATAGGTTCTTTGGTTAGGTAGTTCTAAAACTCAGTCTTTGACCCTAGTTCCTGACATAGGGCTTCTTCTGAAACTCTTGTAATTTCTTGGGTGATTGGAAAGTCTTTTGTTCTTATAAGGTGACTGTGGTAGGCTCCTGGATGAGGGACAGTTATTGGAAAGATCAAGCCATGATTAGATTCCTGAAAATTTCAACACTATCTCCCAAACCCTTAAAAACAGGCATGGGCTAAAAATAGAGTTAATGATCAATTATGCCAGTGTGATGAAACCTCCATATAAATCTCCTTAGTAAGGGATTAAAAGAGTTTCCTGGTGTGTGAGAAACATCCAGTTACCATGAGTATGATATACCCCAACTTCAACTTCACAGAGACAGAAGTTCCTGCTCCTGGGAACTTACCAGGCTTCAACCTGTGTATCCTTTCATCCAGCTACTCATGTGTGTACTTAACCAAATTCTTTAGTATGACAACAATAGACTGGGAAAGACTACTGATCTCTTCAAGAACATTAGAGATGCCAAGGGAGAAATTCATGCAATGATGGGCACAATAAAGGACAGAAATGATATGCACCTAATAGAAGGAGAAGATATTAAGAAGAGGTGGCAAGCATACACAGAAGAACTTACAAAAAAGATCTTAATGTTCCAGATAACCATGATGCTGTGATCACTCACCTAGAGCTAGACATCTTGGAGTGTGAAGTCAAGTGGGTCTTAGGAAGCATCACTATGATCAAAGCTAATGGAGGTGATGAAATTCCAACTGAGGTATTTCAAATCCTAAAAGATGATGCTGTGAAAGTGCTGCACTCAATTTGCCTACAAATCTTGAAAACTCAGCAGTGACTACAGGCTGGAAAAGGTCAGTTTTCATTCCCATCCTAAAGAAAGACAATGCCAAAAGTACTGCACAGTTGCACTCATTTCACACACGGACAAAGTAATGCTCAATATCCTCCAAGCCAGGCTTCAACAGTATCTGAACTGAGAACTTCCAGATGTTCAAGATGATTTAGAAAAGACTGAGAAACTAGAGATCAAAATGCAAACATCCATTGGTTCATAGAAAAAGCAAGAGAATTCCAGAAATAACATCTGCTTCATTATGCTAAAGCCTTTAATTATGTGGATCACAACAATCTGTGGAAAATTCTTAAAGAGATAGGAGTATCAGACCACCTTACCTGCCTCCTAAGAAACTTGCATGCAGGTTAAGAAGAAACAGAATCAAATATGGAACAATGGACTAGTTCAAAATTAGGAAAGGGATACTCAAGGCTCTATATTGTCACCCAGCTTATTTAACTTATATGCAGAATACATCAGGAGAAATGATGGGCTGGATGAAGGTGCGATTAAGATTGCAGGGAGAAATGTCAATAATCTCAGGTATGCAGATGACACCACCCTTAGGGCAGAAAGCAAAGAGGAACTAAAGAGCCTCTTGATGAAGAGGAAAGAGGAGAGTGGAAAAGCTGGCTTAAAACTCAGCATACAAAAAACTAAGATCATGGCATCTGGTTCCATCACTTCATGGAAACTGATGGGGAAACAATGGAAACAGTGACAGACTTTATATTTTTGCACTCCAAAATCACTGCAGATGGTGACAACAGCCACAAAATTAAAAGCTGCTTGCTCCTTAAGAGAAAAGCTATGGCAAACCTAGACAGTGTGTTAAAAGTAGAATCATTGCTTTGCCAACAAACATCCATATAGTCAAAGCTATGGTTTTTCCAGTTGTCATGTATGTGTGTGAGTGTTGGACAAAAAAGAAAGCTGAGTGCCAAAGAATTAACTATTTTGAACTGTTGTGTTGGAGAAGACTCTAAGAGTCACTGGACTGCGAAGAGTTCAAACCAGTCAATCCTAAAGCATATCAACCCTAAATATTCTTTGGAAGAACTGATGCTGAAGCTGAAGCTCCAATACTTTGACCACCTGATGCAAAGGATGACTCATTAGAAAAGATCCTGATGGTGGGAAATGTTGCAGGCAGGAGGAGAAGGTAACAACATAGAATAAGATGGCTGGATGGCATCACTGACTCAATGGACATGAGTTTGAGCAAGCTCTGGGAGATGGTGAAGGACAGGGAAGCCTGGCATGCTGCAGTCCATGTGTCTCAGAGTTGGACATGACTGAGCAAATGAACATCAACAACAAACTTAAATAAATATTTCCCTGAGTTCTGTGTGCTACTCTAGTAAACTAATCTAATTTAAAAGAGGAAGAAGATTTGGGAATCTCTGAATTGTAGTCAAATCAGAAAGAAGTTGTAGGTAATATGGAGACCTGCGATTCATGACTGGCATTTAAAATGGAGGACATCTCTTTGAACAGAACCCTTAACCTTTGGATCTGATGTTGTCTCCAGATAGACAGTGTCAGAATCAAGTTAATCATAGGGATACCCAGCTGGCATCCTAGAGAAATGTGGAAGCTACTTATCAAAACTGGAAGTCTTATTAATCAACTGATAAATTAGCTGAAACATTATCACCAATTGTTGTGCCGTCTTTGTACATAAAAGGACCTATGTAGCAACTGTGTCTTTTACTTAGTGCTAAAATACGTGTTCTTTATCTTGAAGAAGTATTTCTGAATACTCCACTCTACTGAATCCCTAAAAGTGTCATTCATTTGTCAGGCACCTGAAGTTTTCAAGGTTTTATCTCTCATCCAGTTATGCATATGAACCTAGCAGGGCATCTAGAGTATGAGCTACTTCTTGATCCCATGTTCAATTAAAAGATTATCAAAAGAGAGATAGTTTAGTATTCCATTATTATAAAGACCTTTGTGACAAAGAAAATAAGCATTCTATAAGCCAGACTCAAAACCATGAATATATTTTACTCTGTCTTATGATTGTATCCCACTGTCTCTTCCATGTGAATTACTACAGATTGTTTTCCATAATAGAAATTGAAAAGGCTACAATTTCCAGATCAATAGTTTCTGATGTTTTCCAGAAGATTATTGATTTGATGGGTGTATTCTCAATTTCTGCTATAAATTGGAGTTGTCTATTATCTATTAGATAGATATATTATTGCACATTAAAGATGCCCAGAACAGAAATTACAACTGAAGCTTTCAATTAAGTCTGTTCAGTTCAGTCAGTCCCTCACTTGTGTCCGACTCTTTGTGACCCTATGAACTGCAGCACGCCAGGCCTCCCCGTCCATCACCAACTCCTGGAGTTCACTCAAACTCATGTCCATTGAGTCGGTGATGCCATCCAGCTATCTCATCTTCTGTCATCCCCTTCTCCTGCCCCCAATCCCTCCCAGCATCAAGGTCTCTTCCAGTGAGTCAACTCTTCACATGAGGTGGCCATTTAAGTCTGTAGTAGTCCCCTAACAAAGGCCATGAGTCAGCCAGTTTTTGAAAAGTCCTGATTGGTAAATTAAATAGGGATATAAAGATGATGACCAATTCTGCATTCTTTGTTTTAGAAAGTGGCACTAGTCTCCCCATTCTGGATTTTGACTTATCATATTCAGGAACTGTGGAATTATGGTTGAAGGGACATTCCCTTGGAATTTCCTATTTTGTGGATCTTTTTTTGCAGGTGAAACTCTTAGTAACTGTGATGCTATAGTCGGCCAGGGATAAGTAGTACTTGTGTTAGTGAGTGTGGATAATGTAAAAAATACACTAGAGACTGGGTGACTTATCCTAAAAACATTTATTTCTCAGATCTGGGAAATCTGTGATCAAGGTTTTGTCATTTCTGGTGAGCTGTATCCTCACATGGTCGTGAGATTCTCTCTATGTCTCTTCTTATAAAGTCACTAATTCCGTTCATGGGAGTTTCTCCCTCATCATCTAATTCTTCCCAAGAGCTCCATCTCCAAATACCAATGCACCGAGGTCAGGACTGCAACATACGAATCTGAGAGAGATGCACATGTACATACACTCCATTGTACCATTTTATTTACTACAAGGTCTTTATTCTCATTTTTCTGACTAGTGATCCATTTCCAGAAACTTATTTTATGTATCACTTTCTATAACTACGTTTGGTTTCAAATGTTTTAAGTTGGTTCCTTAAGCTGTAGATCCTGAGAAAAGAATTCACATTTAACTAGTTAATTTTGAAAATGCTGAAAGCATGACTAGAACGAGAAACTGATACAAAGAAGAGAGCATGCCACTAAGCTAGCTACCCCTAGTGACTGAAACTCAATTGCCCAGGAAACAGTATAAAATGTGTTGTTCTTTAAAAAAAAATTGACTGTGCATTTGTTTATTATTTCTATCAATTATTGTTCAGAGCTGCCTTCCAGGGTGTTATTTTTGAGTACTTCTAGGTCTTCATGCTTGTGGGATAAAATGATGTTCAGTATTTTCATAAAAAAGCTCTCAGCATGGAGATGCAGAGATTGACAAATGAAAACTGGCAGTCACCTGACATCAGGAAAATGTTGAGTCTAAGTAAGTAAGTAAGTTCAGTTGATCAGTCGTGTCTGACATTTTGCAACCCCATGAATCACAGCACGCCAGGCCTCCCTGTCCATCACCAACACCTGGAGTTCACTCAGACTCACGTCCATCGAGTCAGTGATGCCATCCAGCCATCTCATCCTCTGTTGTCCCCTTCTCCTCCTGCCCCAGTCCCTCCCAGCATCAGAGTCTTTTCCAATGAGTCAACTCATTGCATGAGGTGGCCAAAGTACTGGAGTTTCAGCTTTAACATCATTCCTTCCAAAGAAATCCCACGGCTGATATTATTCAGAATAGACTGGTTGGATCTCCTTGTAGCCCAAGGGACTCACAAGAGTCTTCTCCAACACCACAGTTCAAAAGCATCAAGTCTTCAGCGCTCAGCTTTCTTCACAGTCCTACTCTCACATCCATACATGACCACTGAAAAAAACCGTAGCCTTGACTAGATGCACCTTTGTTGGAAAAGTAATGTCTCTGCTTTTCAACATGCTATCTAGGTTGGTCATAACTTTTCTTCCAAGGAGTAGGGTCTTTTAATTTTATGGCTGCAGTCACCATCTGCAGTGATTTTGGAGCCCCCAAAAATAAAGTCTGACACTGTTTCCACTGTTTCCTCATCTATTTCCCATGAAGTGATGGAACCAGATGCCGTGATCTTTGTTTTCTAAATGTTGAGCTTTAAGCCAAATTTTTCAATCTCCTCTTTCATTTTCATCAAGAGGCTTTTCAGTTCCTCTTCACTTTCTGCCATAAGGGTGGTGTCATCTGCATATCTGAGGTGATTGATATTTCTCCCAGCAATCTTGATTCCAACTTGTGCTTCTTCCAGCCCAGCCTTTTTCATGTTGTACTCTGCATAGAAGTTAAATAAGCAGGGTGACAATACACAGCCTTGATGTTCTCCTTTTCCTATTTGGAACCAGTCTGTTGTTCCATGTCCAGTTATAACTGTTGCTTCCTGACCTGCATACAGATTTCTCAAGAGGCAGGTCAGGTGGTCTGGTATTCTCATCTCTTTCAGAATTTTCCACAGTTGATTGTGATCCACACAGTCGAAGGCTTTGGCATAGTCAATAAAGCAGAAATAGATGTTTTTCTGGAACTCTCTTGTCTTTTCAATGATCTAGCAGGTGTTGGCAATTTGATGTCTGGTTCCTCTGACTTTTCTAAAACCAGTTTGAACATCTGGAATTTCACTGTTCAAGTATTGCTGAAGCCTGGCTTGGAGAATTTTGAGCATTACTTTACTAGTGTGTGAGATGAGTGTAATGGTGTGGTAGTTTGAGCATTCTTTGGCATTGCCTTTATTTAGGATTGGAATGAAAACTGACCTTTTCCAGTCCTGTGGCCACTGCTCAGATTTCCAGATTTGCTGGCATACTGAGTGCAGCACTCACAACATCATCTTCCAGGATTTGAAAGAGCTCCACTGGAATTCCATCACCTCCACTAGGTTTGTTCGTAGTGATGCTTTCTAAGGCCCACTTGACTTCACAGTCTAGGATGTCTGGCTCTAGGTGAGTGATCACAACCATGGTGATTATCTTGGTCGTGAAGATCTTTTTTGTATAATTCGTCTGTGTCTTCTTGCCACCTCTTCTTAATATCTTCTGCTTCTCTTAGGTCCATACAATTTCTGTCATTTATCAAGCCCATCTTTGCATGAAATATTCCCTTGGTATCTCTAATTTTCTTGAAGAGATCTCTAGTCTTTTCCATTCTTTTGTTTGCCTCTATGTCTTTGCATTGATTGCTGAGGAAGGCTTTCTTATCTCCTTTTGCTATTCTGTGGAACTCTGCATTCAGATGCTTATATCTTTCCTTTTCTCCTTTGCTTTTGGATCTCTTCTTTTCATAGCTATTTGTAAGGCCTTCCCAGACAGCCATTTTGCTTTTTTGCATTTCTTTTCCATGGGGATGGTCTTGATGTCATGAACAATGTCATGAACTTCTGTCCATTGTTCATCAGATACTCTATCTATACGATCTAGTCCCTTAAATCTATTTATCACTTCCAGTGTATAATCATAAGTGATTTGATTTAGGTCTTATCTGAATGCAAAGGGTCGGACATGACTGAGCGACTGAACTGAACTGAACTGAATGGTCTAGTGTCTTCCCCTACTTTCTTTAATTTAAGTCTGAATTTGGCAATAAGGAGTTCAAGATCTGAGCCACAGTCAGCTCCTTGTCTTGTTTTTGCTGACTGAATAGAGCTTCTCCATCTTTGGCTGCAAAGAATATAATCAATCTAATTTCAGTGTTGACCATATGGTGATATCCTTGTGTAGAGTCTTCTCGTCTTATTGGAAGAAGGTGTTTGCATTTTCTTGGCAAAACTCTGTTAGTCTTTGCCCTGCTTCATTCCATATTCCAAGGCCAAATTTGCCTGTTACTCCAGGTGTTTCTTGACTTCCTACTTTTGCATTCCAGTCCCCTTATAATGAAAAGGACATCTTTTTTGGGTGTTAGCTCTAAAAGGTCTGCTAGGTCTTCATAGAATCGTTCAACTTCAGCTTCTTCAAAGTTACTGCTTCGGGCATAGACTTTGATTACTGTACTATTGAATGGTTTGCCTTGGAAACGAACAGAGATCATTCCGTCGTTTTCGAGATTGCATCCAAGTACTGCATTTCGGACTCCTGCTGACCATGATGGCCACTCCATTTCTTCTAAGGGATTCCTGCCCACAGAAGTTTATGTAATGGTCAGGTGAATTAAATTCACCCATTCCAGTCCATTTTAGTTCACTGATTCCTAGAATGTCATTGTTCACTCTTGCCGTCTCCTGTTTGGCTACTTCCAATTTGCCTTGATTTATGAACCTGACATTACAGGTTCCTATGCAATATTGCTCTTTAAAACATTGGACCTTGTTTCTATCACCAGTCACATCCACAGCTGAGTATTGTTTTTGCTTTGGCTCCATCCTTTCATTTTTTCTGGAGTTATTTCTCCATTCATCTCCAGTAGCATATTGGGCACCTAATGACCTGGAGAGTTCCTCTTTCAGTATCCTATCATTTTGCCTTTTCATACTGTTCATACTGAATCAGCCATAGGTATACATATATCCTCTCCCTTTTTGAAACTCCCTCCCATCTCCCTCTCCATCCCAACTCTCTAGGTTGATACAGAGCCCCTGTTTGAGTTTCCTGAGCCATACACCAAATTCCTGTTGGCTATCTTTTTTACAAATGGTAATGTAAATTTCCATGTTATTGTTTCCATACATCTTACCCTCTCCTCCCCTCTTACCATGTCCATATTTCTATTCTCTATGTTTGTGTCTCCATTATTGCTCTGTAAATAAATTCTTCAGTACTATTTTTCTAGATTCCTTATATATGCATTGCTGCTGCTACTGCTGCTAAGTCACTTCAGTGGTGTCCGACTCTGTGTGACCCCATAGACGACAGCCCACCAGGCTCTCCCATCCCTGGGATTCTCTAGGCAAGAATACTGGAGTGGGTTGCCATTTCCTTCTCCAATGCATAAAAGTGAAAAGTGAAAGTGAAGTCGCTCAGTCGTGTCTGACTTTTAGCGACCCCATGGACTGCCGCCTACCAGGCTCCTCTGTCCATGGGATTTTCCAGGCAAGAGTACCGGACTGGGGTGCCATTGCCTTAGAATACAGTATTTACCTTTCTGTTTCTGACTCACTTCACTCTGTATAATAGGTTCTAGGTTCATCTGCCTCATTAAAACTGGCCCAAATGCATTCCTTTTTCTAGCCGAGTAATATTCCATTGTTTATATATATATATCACAGCTACTTTATCTGTTCATCTGTATATGGACATCTAGATTGCTTCCATGTTCTTACTACTGTGAATAGTGCTGCAATGAACAATGTGATATAAGTCTTTTTCAATTTTTTATTTCCACAGGATATATGCCTAGGAGTGGGATTCCTGTGTCATATGGTGGTTTTATTCCTATTTTTTTTAAGGAATCACCATACCATCTTCCACAGTGGCTATATCAATTTACATTCCCACCAAAGTGCAAGAATGTTCCTTTTTCTCCACACCCTCTCCAGCATTTATTTTTTGTAGACTTTTTGATGAGGGCTATTATGACTGGTGTGAGGTGATATCTCATTGTGGTTTTGATTTGCATTCCTCTAATAATGAGCAATATTGAGCATCTTTCCATGCATTTGCTAGCCATCTGTATGTCTTCTTTGGAGAAATGTCTGTTTAGGTCTTTTCCCCACGTTTTGATTGAGTTTTTTTCTTTTTTCTTTTTTTTTTTTTCTGGCTTGGAGTTATATGAGCTGCTTTTGTATTTTGGAAATTAACCTTTTGTCAGTTTTTTCATTTGCTATTATTTTCTCCCATTCTGGCGGTTGTCTTTTCACCTTTTTTATAGTTTCCTTTGCTGTGTCAAAGCTTTTAAATTTAATCAACATCCGTCTGTTTACTTTTGCTTTTATTTCCATTATTTTAGGAGGTGGGTCGTAGTGGATCTTGCTTTGATTTATGTCAAGTGTTCTGCCTATGATTTCCTCTAAGAGGTTTATAATTTCTGGTATTACATTTAGGTCTTTAATCCATTTCAGTTTATCTTTGTGTATGGTGTTAGTAGCTGTCAAGTTTTCCAAGTACCATTTCTTGAGGAGGCTTGTATATTCTTGCCTCTGTCAAAAATAAGGTACCCATAGGTGCATGGGTTTATTTCTGGGCTTTCTATCTTGCTCCACTGGTTTATATTTCTGTTTGTGTGCTAGTGCCATACTGTCCTGATGACTGTAACTTTGTATTGTAATCTGAAGTCAGGAAGGTTGATTCCTCCAGCTCCATTTTTCTGATATTATCTTTAGGGTTTTCTATGTACAGTATCATGTCATCTGCAAATGGTGAGAGCTTTACTTCTTCTTCTCCAATCTGGAGTCCTTTTATTTCTGTTTCCTCTCTGATTGCTGTAGCTAGGCCTACCAGAACTGTGTTGAATAATAGTGGTGAAAGTAGACACCCTTGTCTTGTTAATGATCTTAGGGGGAATGCTTTCAGTTTTTCACCATTAAAAACAATGTTTGCTGTAGGCTTATCATATACGGCCTTTACTATGTTGAGGTAGGCTCCTTCTATGCCCATTTTTTGAAGAGTTTTAATCATAAATGGGTGTTGAATTCTGTCAAAGGTTTTTTTCTGCATCTATTGAGATGATCACATGGTTTTTCTCTTTCAATTTGTTAATCTGGTGTGTCACACTGATTGATTTGCATGTATTGAAGAAAACTTCCATCCTTGGAATAAACCCAACTTGATCATGGTGTATGAGCTTTTTGATGTGTTGATTCTGTTAGCTAAAGTTTTGTTGAGAATTTTTGCCTATTTATTCATCAGTGATATTGGCCTACACTTTTCTTTTTTGTGTTGTCTGTCTGATGTTGGTATCTGGGTGATTATGGCCTCATAGAATGAGTTTGAAAGTGTTCCTTCCTCTTCAATTTTTTTTTAAAGAGTTTTAAAAAGATAAGTATTAGCTCTTCTCTAAATGAAATGGTCCTTTGGTATCTCTAATTTTCTTGAAGAGATCTCATCTTCCACATTCTATTGCTTTCCTCTATTTCTTTGCCTTAGTCACTGAGGAAGGCTTTCATATCTCTCCTTGTTATTCTTTGGAACTCTGCATTCAAATGGGTATATATTTTCTTTTCTGCTTTGCCTTTTACTTCTCTTCCATTCATAGCTATTTGTAAGGCCTCTTCAGACAACCAGTTTGCCTTTTTGCATTTCAATGGTATGGACCTAATAGAAGCAGAAAATATTAAGAAAAGGTGGCAAAAATACAGAGAAGAACCATGTAAAAAAAGATCTTCATGACCCAGATAATCACAATGGTGTGATCATTCACCTAGAGCCAGACATCCTGGAATGTGAAATCAAGTGGGCATTAGGAAGCATCACTATAAACAAATCTAGTGGAAGTGATGGAATTCCAACTGAGTTATTTCAAATCCTAAAAGATGACGCTGTGAAAGTGCTGCACTCAGAAAACTCAGCAGTGGCCATAGGACTGGAAAAGGTCAGTTTTCATTCCAATCCCTAAGAAAGGCAATGCCAAAGAATGCTCAGACTACCACACAATTGCACTCATCTTACATGCTAGAAAAGTAATGCTCAAAATTCTCCAAGGCAGGCTTCAACAGTATGTGAACTGTGAACTTCCAGATGTTCAAGCTAGATTTAAAAAAGGCAGAGGAATCAGAGATCCAATTGCCCACATCTGTTGGATTATTGGAAAAGCAAGAGATTTCAAGAAAAACATCTGCTTCTGCTTTATTGACTATGCCAAAGCCTTTGACTGTGGATCACAACAAACTGTGGAGAAGGCAATGGCAATGCACTCCAGTACTATTACCTGGAAAATCTCATGGATGGAGGAGCCTGGTAGGCTTCAGTCCATGAGGTCGCTAAGAGTCGGACACGACTGAGCGATTTCACTTTCACTTTTCACTTTCATGCATTGGAGAAGGAAATGGCAACCCACTCCAGTATTCTTGTCTGGAGGATCCCAGGGACTGGGGTGCCTGGTGGGCGGCCATCTATGCAGTCGCATAGAGTTGGACTCGACTGAAACGACTTAACAGCAGCAGCAGCAGCACAACAAACTGTGTA
>SJYF01002274.1:0-11789 GCA_006410515.1 Procapra przewalskii | reverse complement strand
TCTATACTATTTCATGTATGACCACCCAACTAAAAAATTTAGTCTGTCATCTCACTTTTTCCCATCTTTGTAGGGGCTTTGGGAACATACATACCTAGAACCCTGAAAATTTCTTAAGATAAAAGCTAATAGACTGACTATTCATATTCTAAAAGTAATATCGCTTTAACTGTCTTTCAGACAGGGCCTTAGGGCATAATTTACAAAAGTTGCCATTATTTACAAATTGTTTACAAAATGAAACAAGGTTTACTTGTTAGCATTTAAAGTTGTGATGCATGAATACCCAGTTTCCATAGGCAGAAATTTGGAGACTTTTGGGGCCATTACTGGTGATTTCCATGGAAGATCACTCTTGTGTGGCTTGTTCATAGGACTATACTACAAAGCTACAGTCAACAAGACAGTATGGTACTGGCACAAAGACAGAATTATGGATCAGTGGAACAAAATTGAAAGTCCAGAGATAAATCCACGTACCTAGAGACACTTTATCTATGACAAAGGAGATAAAAATATACAATGGACAAGAGACAGTCTCTTCAGCAAGTGGTACTGAGAAAACTGGCCAATTATATGCAAAAGAATGAAACTAGAAAAATTTCTAACACCAAACCCAAAAGTAAACTCAAAATGAATTTTAAGACCTAAATGTAAGGTGAGAAACTATAAAACTCTTAGAGGAAAAGCTGCTTTTCTTTTTTTGTCATTAACAAGAAATTTTGGGATTCTGCTTTGAATGTGGTTTGGACATGGGATGCACCTCTCACAGAGCATACCAAATGGGGTTTTCACAGTCTTCACCCATGTTTGTATGTAGGTCAAGCTGCTCATTCATCACTTCAGTACTCTTTAGTTTCTGGTCTGCCAATTGCTGAAGAACTTTTAAATGTGGTTCCAGTAAAGTGTGTTGTCACATAGAATTTGTTCCATTTCTGTGAGAAGTTAGCTTAAGTATTAATATCTGACTAACAAATGCTTTTAAGCAACCTGTAATCTCTCCCTTCTCTTTTTCTACACATATTACTTTCCAAACCTTGGACTTCAAAATTGCTTTCTTAGGTCCTACAACAAAGATCAAGCCACAGGCAGCAGATATTAATACTACTTTCATAGTTTCTTAATATCTTCTGCTTCTGTTAAGTGCATAATTTTCTGTCCTTTATTGTTCCCATTTTTACATGAAATATTCCCTTGGTATATCTAATTTTTTAAAGAGATCTCTAGTCTTTCCCATTCTATTGTTTTCCTCTATTTCTTTGCACTGTTCACTTAAGAAGGCTTTCTTATCTCTTCATGCTATTCCTTTTCTCCTTTGCCTTTCACTTCTCTTCTATTCTCAGCTATTTATAAGGTCTCTGAAGACAAGCATTTTGCCTTTCTGGATTTCTTTTTCTTGAGGATGGTTTTGTTGACTGCCTCCTATGCAATGCTATGAAACTCTGTCCATAACTAGAGATGCCAAGGGAACATTTCATGAAACATGGGCATAATAAAGAAGAAAAATGGTATGGACCAAAGAGAAGCAAAAGATATTAACAAGAGGTGGCAAGACTACACAGAAGAACTATACGAAAAAAGGTCTTAATGACCTAGACAACTGCAATTGTGTGGTCATTCACCTAGAGCCAGCCTACCTGGAATGTGAAGTCAAGTACACCTTCAGAATCATTACTACCAACAAAGCTAGTGGAGGTGATGGAAATCCAGCCGAGCTATTTCAAGTCCTAAAAGATGATGCTGTTAAAGTGCTGCACTTAATATGCCAGCGTATTTGGAAAACGCAACAGTGGCCACAAAGGTCAGTTTTCATTCCAGTCCCCAAAAAGGACAATACCAATGAATGTTCAAACTACCTCAAAGTTTTACTCATTTCACATGCTAGCAAGGTAATGCTCAAAATCCTTCAAGCCAGGCTCCAGCAATACATGAATTGAGAACTTCTAGTTGTACAAGCTGGGTGTAGCAAGGGCAGAGAAATGAAAGAGCAAATTGCCAACAACCACTGTATCATAGAAAAAGCAAAGTGATTCCAGAAAAACATAGAAAAAGCAAAGAGATTCCAGAAAAACAACTGCTTCGTTGAATGAACTAAAGCCTTTGTGTCAATCACAGCAAACTGGAAAATCCTTATAGAGATGGGAATACCAGACCACCTTACCTGCCTCCTGACAAAACTGTATGCAGGTAAAGCAGCAACAGTTAGAACTGGACATGGAACAACAGACTGGTTTAAAATTTGGAAAGGAGTATGTCAAGGTTATATTGTCACCATGTTTATTTAACTTCTATGCAGAAGCACATCATGTGAAATGCTGGGCTGGATGAAGCACAAGCTGGAATCAACATATACTGGAGAAATATCAATGACCTCAGATAGGCAGATGGCACCACCCTAATGGCAGAAAGTGAAGAGGAACTAAAGAGCCTCTTGATGAAGAGGAAAGAGTAGAGTGAAAAAGCTAGGTTAAAACTCAACATTTGAAAAACAAAGATCATGGAATCTGTTCCTATCATTTCATGACAAATAGATGGGCAAACAATAGAAACAGTGACAGACTTTTTTACCTGGGGCTCAAAAATCACTGTGGATGGTGACTGCAGCCAAGAAATTAAAACACACTTACTCCTTGGAAGAAAAGCTAGACAACATATTTGCTGACATATTGAGGGCAGCACTTTCACAGCATCATGTTTTAGGATTTGAAATAGCTCAACTGGAATTCCATCACCTCTACTAGCTTTGTTCATAGTGATGCTTCCTAAGGCCCACTTGACTTTGCATTCCAGGATGTCTGGCTCTAGGTGAGTGATCACACCACTAAGGTTATCTGGGTCATGAAGACCCATATAGTTTTTTGCATAGTTTTTCTGTGTATTCTTGTCACCTCTTCTTATTATCTTCTGCTTCTGTTAGAGAGTGAAAGTGAAGTCACTCAGTTGTGTCCGACTCTTTGCAACCCATGAACTGTAGCCCACCAAGCTCCTCCATCCATGTGATTCTCCAGGCAAGAATACTGGAGTGGGTTGCCATTTCCTTCTCCACTGTTGCTGCTGCTGCTGCTAAGTTGCTTCAGTTGTCTGACTCTGTGCGACCCCATAGACAGCAGCCCACCAGGCTCCCCCGTCCCCGGGATTCTCCAGGCAAGAACACTGGAGTGGGTTGCCATTTCCTTCTTCAATGCACGAAAGTGAAAAGTGACAGTGAACTCACTTAGTTGTGTCCGACTCTTAGTGACCCCATAGACAGCAGCCCACCAGGCTCCCCCGTCCCCAGGATTTTCCAGGCAAGAATACTGGAGTGGGGTGCCATTGCCTTCTCCGTTGTTAGGTCTATACAATTTCTTTCCTTTATTGTGCACATCTTTGCATGAAATGTTCTAATTTTCTTCTAAAGAGAGCTCTAGTTTTCCCCATTCTATTGTTTTCCTCTATTTCTTTGCATTGATCACTGAGGAAGGCTTTCTTATCCTTTGTGCTATTCTTTGGAACTCTCCATTCAAATGGGTATATCTTTCCTTTTCTCCTTTGCATTTCACTACTTTTCTCAACTATTTGTAAGGCCTCCTCAGACAACCATTTTGCCTTTTTGCATTTCTTTTGCTTGGGGATGGTCTTGATCACTGCCTCCTGTACAATGTCACAAACCTCTGTCCTTAGTTCTTCAGGCACTTGTCTATCAGATTAATCCCTTGAATCAATTTGTCACTTCCACTGTATAATTGTAAGGGATTATATTTAGGTCATTCCTGAATGGTCTAGTAGTTTCCCCAACTTTTTTCAATTTAAGTCTGAATTTGGCAATGAGAAACCCATGATCTGAGCCACAGTTAGCTCCCGGTCTTGTTTTTGCTGTTTTTCCATCTTTGGCTTTAAAGAACATAATCTATCTGATTTTGGAATTGACCATTTGGTGAGGTCCATGTGTAGAGTCTTCTCTCCTGTTGTTGGAAGAGGGTATTTGCTATGACCAGTGTGTTCTCTTGGCAAAACTCTATTAGCCTTTGCCCTGCTTCGTTTTGTACTCCAAGACCAAATTTGCCTATTCTCCAGGTATCTCTTGACTTCCTACTTTTGCATTCCAGTCCTCTATAATGAAAAGAAAATCTTTTTTTGGGTGTTAGTTCTAGAAGGTCTTGTAGGTCTTCATGGAACTGTTCAACTTCAGCTTCTTCAGCATTAACTGGTCGGGGTATAGACTTGGATTACTGTGATATTGAATGGTTTGCCTTGGAAATGAACAGAGATCATTCTGTCATTTTTGAGATTGCATCCAAGTACTGCATTTCAGATTCTTTTGTTGACTATGATGGCTACTCCATTTCTTCTAAGGGATTCTTGCCCACAATAGTAGATACAATGACCATCTGAGTTAAATTTACCCATTCCAGTCCATTTTAGTTCACTGATTCCTAAAATGTCAGTGTTCACTCTTGCCATCTCCTGTTTAACCTCTTCCAGTTTGCTTTATTTCATGGATCTAACATTCCAGATTCCTATTCAATATTGCTCTTTACAGCCTCAGACTTTATTTCCATCGTCACTCACATCCACATCTGGGTGTTGTTTTTGCTTTGGCTCTGTCTCTTCATTCTTTCTGAAGTTATTTCTCTACAGATCTCCAGTAGCATATTGGGCACGTATTGACCTATGGAGTTCATTTTTCAGTGTTCTATATTTATTTCAAATACTGAAAGACGATGCCATGAAAGTGCGGCACTCAATATGCCAGCAAATGTGGAAAACTCAGCAGTGGCTACAGGACTGGAAAAGGTCAGTTTTCTTTCCAATCCCAAAGAAAGGCAATGCCAAAGAATGTTCAATCTACTACATGACTGCACTCATCTCACATGCTAGCAAAGTAATGCTTAAAATTATCCAAGCTAGGCTTCAACAATACATGATCCATGAACTTCTATATGTTCAAGCTGAATTAGAAAAGGTAGAGGAACCAGAGATTAAATTGCCAATATCCATTGGACCATCAAAAAAGCAAGAGAGTTTCAGAAAACAATCTACTTCTGCTTTATTGACTCTGCCTAACCCTTTGACTGTGTGGATCACAACAAACAGTGGAAAATTCTTCAAGAGATGGGAATACCAGACCAACTGACCTGCCTCCTGAGAAATCTGTATGCAGGTTAAGAAGTAACAGTTAGAATGGGACACAGAAGAACAGACTGGTTCCAAATCGGGAAAGGAGTACGTCAAGGCCATATAATATCACCCTGCTTATTTATGTGCAGAGTACACCATATGAAATGCTGGGCTGGATGAAGTACAAGGTAGAATCAAGTTTTCCAGGAGAAATATCAAGAACCTCAGATATTCAGATGACAGTGCCCTTATGGCTGAAAGTAGAGAACTAAAGAGTGTCTTGAGGAAAGTGAAAGAGGAGAGTGGAAAAGTTTGCTTAAAACTCAGTGTTACAAAAACTAAGATCATGGCATCTGGTCCTATCACTTCACGGCAAATAGACTGGGAAACACCAGAAACAGTGACAAACTTTATTTTGGGGGGCTGCAAAATCACTGCAGATGGTGACTGCAGCCATGAAATTAAAAGACCCTTGCTTCTTGATAGAAAAGCTATGATCAACCTAGACAGCATACTAAAAAACAGAGACATTACTTTGCCAACAAAAGTCCATCTAGTCAAAGTTATGGTTTTTCCAGTAGTTATGTATAGATGTGAGAGTTGGACTATAAAGATTGCTGAGAGCTGAAGAATTGCTGCTTTTGAACTGTGATGCTGGAGAGAGTCTCTTGGACTGCAAGGAGATCCAACAAGTCCATCGTAAAGGAAATCAATCCTGTATATTCATCGAAAGGATTAATGCTGAAGCTGAAACTCCAATATTTTGGCCATCTGATGTGAAGAAGTGACTCATTGTAAAGGACCCTAATGCTGGGAAGTATTGAAGGTGGAAAGAGAAGAGGTAAACAGGGGATGAGATAGTTGGATAGCACCACCGACTCCATGGAGATGAGTTTGAGTAAGCTCCGGGAATTGGTGGTGGACAAGGAAGCCTGCATGCTGTAGTCCATGGGGTCAAAAAGAGTCAGACACGATTGACCTACTGAACTCAGTTGAACTGAGACAGCATATTAAAAAGCTGAGACATTTATTTGCTGGCAAATGTCCCTATAGTCAAAGCTATGGTTTTTCCAATGGTTGTGTACAGATGTGAAAGTTGAAACATAAAGAAGGGTGAAAACTGAGTTTTATGATTTTAAACTGTGTTGCTGGTGAAGACTCTTAAGAGTATCTTGGAATTCAAAGAGATCAAAGCACTCAATCCTTAAAGAATCAACGCTGAATATTCATTCAAAAGACTGATGCTGAAGCTGAAGCTCTAGTACTTGGCCACCTGATGGGAAGAGGCAACTCAATTGAAAAGACCCTGATGCTGAGAAATATTGAAGGTAGAAGGAGAATGGGATGACAGTGGATGATATATTTCGATGGCATCATTGACTCAGTGGACATGAGTTTGAGTTAAATCCAGGAGATAATGAAGGACAGGGAAGCCTAGTGTGCTGCAGTCCATGGGGTTGCAAAGAGTTGGATACGTGAGTGACTGAACAACAACAACATAGCTTCTTAGCAGATTAGCGCAAGCCCTTCTTTTACTTGTTCTTTCCCTCTGCCCTTTTAATTGAGTTATTTGTGTTCCTTTTGATGATAGTCATTCAGACAGATGTGAGGTGAAAGCTGAGTCTGGTGAAAGCTNNGTGAAAGCTCATTCACCCAATGATTAGTGAAACTGAACATCTTTTAGTGTTCCTGTTGGCCATGTTTTTTTTTTTCAAAAAAGTTAGTTCCCTTGTGCAGTCTTTAATATTTCCTTTGATTTTGAATTTTATGAGTTTCCTGTATATTTTACATATTTACCCTTTATCAGGTGTATCATTTATAAATATTGTCTTCCATTCAGAAGGTGGCTTTTTCATTTTGTTGATAGTTTCCTTTGCCTTGCAAAAGCTTTTTAGGTTGAGGAAGACCCATTTGTTTATTTTTGCTGTTGTTACTTTTTCCTGAGAAGATAAAAAAAAAAAAAAACTGGGATGACCCTAAGGGACAGGATAGGGAGGGAGGTAGGAGGGAGGGTCAGGATGGGGAACACATGTACATCCATGGCTGATTCATGTCAAGGTATGGCAAAACCACTACAATATTGTAAATAATTAGCCTGCAATTAAAATAAATTAATTAATTAACAAAACAAAAATATTGCTAAAGCCCAAAGTCAAAGAGAACTGCTTATGTTTTCTTCTAGGATTTTTATGCTTTCAAATTCTCCACCTGAGTCTTTAATTCATTTTGAATTTAATTTTGTTTTCAGTGTGAAAAATAGTCCAGTTTAATTATTTTGCATGTAGCCGTCCAGGTTCCCAACACCACTTACTAAAAAGAATACTTATTTCCCATTGTATATTCTTGCATTGTTTGTCACAGAATAATTGGATTGTATTAGTGTGGGTTCCTTTCTGTTCTCTGTGTTCTGTTGCATTGATTTTTGTGTCTGTTTTTGTGCCAAAAAAATACTGTTTCGATTATTCTGCATGCATTCTTAGTTGCTCATTTGTGTTTGGCCCTTTGCATCCCCATGTACTGTAGCCCACCAGGCTCCTCTACCTGTCTGGAATACTGTAGTGGGTTGCCATTTATCTTTATATTATAGCTTGAAATCAGAGAGTATGTTAACTTCCACCTTTGTTCTTCCTTCTCAAAATTGTTTTTGCTATTCAAGGTCTTTGCATGTACGTACAAATTTTAGAATTACTTGTTGTAGTTATGTGAAAAATGGCATTGCTATTTTGATAATGATTACATACAATCTAAATTATTTCGGATAGTATGGTCATTTTAATAATATTAATTCTTCTAATCCACGAGTATGGAGTATCTTTCCATTTGTTTGTATCATCTTCAGTTCCTTTCATTAGTGCCTTACACTTCTCTGAGTACAGGTATTTTACTTCCTTAGATTATCTCTAGGTTTTTTATTCTTTTTTACGTGATTGTAAATTGTTTTATTAGTTTCTCTTTCTGACAGTTTGTTTTCAGTATGCATAAATGCCACAGATTTCATTTTATTTACTTTTAATCAAAGGATAATTGCTTTACAATTTTATGTTGACTTCTGCCATACATCAACATGAATCACCCATACGTATACCTATATCCCCTCACTTTTGAACCTCCCTCCCAGCTTCCACACCATCCCAACCCTCTAGGTTATCACAGAGCACCCATTTGAGGTCACTGAATCATACAGCAAATTCCCACTAGCAGTCTATTTTATAAGACCTTATAGAACTAACACCCCCCCCCCAAAAGATGTCCTTTTCATTATAGGGGACTGGAATGTAAAAGTAGGAAGTCAAGAGATACCTGGAAAACAGAAATATTTGGTCTTGGAATACAAAATGAAGCAGGGCAAAGGCTAACGGAATTTTGCAAAAAGACACACTGGTCATAAAAAGCACCTTCTTCCAACAACACAAGAGAAGACTCTACACCTGGACATCACTATATGGTCAGTACCAAAGACATATTGATTATATTATTTGCAGCCAAAATGGAGAAGCTCTATACAGTCAGCAAAACAAGACCGGGAGCTGACTGTGACCCAGACCATGGATTCATTATTGCTAAATTCAGACTTAAACTGAAGAAAGTAGAGAAAACAACTAGACCATTAAGGAATGACCTAAATCAAATTCCTTATGATTATACAGTGGAAGTTACAAATAGATTAGAGGGATTAGATCTGATAGACAATGTGCCTGAAGAAATATGGACAGAGGTTCATGACATTGTACAGGAGGCAGTGATCAAGACCATCCTCAAGCAAAAGAAATGCAAAAAGGCAAAATTGTTATCTGAGGAGGCCTTACAAATAGCTGAGGAGAGAGGTGAAAGGCAAAGGAGAAAAGGAAAGATATACCCATTTGAATGCAGAGTCCCAAAGAAAGCCCTCCTCAGTGATCATGCAAAGAACTAGAGAAAAACAATAAAATGAGAAAGACTAGAAATCTCTTCAAGAAAATTAGAAATACCAAGGGAATATTTCATGCAAAGATGTACACAATATAGGACAGAAATTGTATGGACCTAACAGAAGCAGAGATATTAAGAGGTGGTAAGAATACATAGAAGAACTATACAAAAAATATCATCATGACCCAGATAACCACAGTGGTGTGATCACTCACCTAGAGCCAGGCATCCTGGAATGTGAAGTGAAGTGGGCCTTAGGAAGCATCACTGTGAACAAAGCTAGTAGAGGTGATGGAATTCCAGTTGAGCTATTAAAAATCCTAAAAGATGATGCTGTAAAAGTGCTACATTTAATATGCCAACAAATTTGGAAAACTCAGCAGTGGCCACAGGACTGGAAAAGGTCAGTTTTCATTCCAATCCCAAAGAAAGACAATGCCAAAGAATGCTCAAACTACTGTACTATTTTACTCTTCTCATATGCTGGCAAAGAAATAGTGAAAATTTTCCAAGCCAGGCTTCAGCAATACTTGAACCATGAACTTCCAGATATTCAAGGTGGATTTTAAAAAGTCAGAGAAACCAGAAATCAAATTGCCAACATCCGTTGGATAATTGAAAAAGCACAAGAGTTCCAGAAAAACATCTACTTCTGCTTTATCGACTATGCCAAAGCCTTTGACTCTGTGGATCACAACAAACTATGGAAAATTGTTAAACAGATGGAAATACCAGACCACATGACCTGCGTCCTGAGAAATCTGTATGCAGGTCAAGAAGCAACAGTTAGAACTGGACGTGGCACCAGAGACTGGTTGCAAATCAGGAAAGGAGTATGTCAAGGCTGTATATTGTCACCTCGCTGATTTAACTTATATGCAGAGTACATCATGTGAAGCGCTGTGCTGGATGAAGCACATGCTGGAATCAAGATTGCCAGGAGAAATATCAATAACCTCAGATGACACCACCCTTATGGCAAAAAACAAAGAAGAACTAAAGATCCTCATGATGAAAGAGGAGAATGAAAAAGTTGCCTTAAAACTCAACATTCAGCCACAGGTGTACACGATTCATGTCAATGTATGATAAAACCAATACAGTATTGTAACGTAGAATGAAGTAAAAATAAAATTTATTAAAAAAAAACCCTCAACATTCAGAAAACTAAGATCTTGGCATCCAGTCCCATCACTTCATGGCAGATAGATGGGGAAACAGTGGAAACAATGACAGACTTTATTCTTTCAGACTCCAAAATCACTGCAGATGGTGACTGCAGCCATGAAATTAGAATACACTTGCTCTTTGGAAGAAAAGCTATGACTAACCTAGACAGTTTATTAAAATGTTACTTTGCCAACAAAGGTACATCTAGCCAAATCTATGGTTTTTCCAGTAGTCATGGATGTGTGTGAGAGTTGGAGTATAAAGAAAACTCAGTGCTGAAGAATTGATGCTTTGGAATTGTGGTAGTGGAGAGGACTCTTGAGAGTCCCTTGGTCAGCAAGGAGATCCAACCAGTCCATCCTAACAGAAATCAGTCTTGAATATTCATTGGAAAGAATGATTTTGAAGCTGAATCTACAATCCTTTGGCCACCTGATGCGAGGAACTGAATCATTGGAAAGGACCCTGATGCTGGGAAACATTGAAGGCAGGAGGAGAAGAGGACAACAGAGAATGGTATGGTTGAATGGCATTACTGACTCTATGCAGATGAGTTTGGATAAACTCCAAAAGTTGGTGATGGACAGGGAAGCCTGGTGTGCTGGAGTCCATGGGGTCGCAGAGTCAGACAGGACTGAGTGACTGAACTGAACTGGCCTATTTAACGTATGGTACTGTATATGTTTCCATGCTTCTCTCTCCATTTGTCCCATTCTCTCCTTCCTCCCCTATGTCCTCAAGTCTGTTCCTTTTTCTGTGTCTCCATTGGTACCCTGCAAATAGTTTCATCAGTACTATCTTTCTAGATTCCATATACATTCATTAATTTACAGTAGTTTTTTTTTTCTTTTTCTGACTTACTTTACTCTCTATAATAGGCTCTAGATTTATCCACCTCATTAGAACTGAGTCAAATGTGTTCATTTCTATTCCTGGGTAATATTCCATTCTGTATATATACCACTGCTTCCTTATCCATTCACTTGTCGATGGGCATCTAAGTTCCTTCCATGTCCTAGGTATTATAAATAGTGTTGCAAAGAACACTGGGGTACCTGTGTCTTTTTCCTTCATAATTTTCTCTGGGTTTAAGTCCAGTAGTGGAATTGTTGGATCATATGGTAGGTTTATTCCACCATTTTTAAGGAAACTCCATTCTGTTTACCATAGTGGCTGTATCAATTTACATTCCCACCAACGGTGCAAGAAGTTTCCCTTTTCTTCACACCCTCTCCAGTATTTATTGTTTCATAACATTTTTGTATTTTAATTTTGTATCATGCAACTTTACTAAATTCATTGATGAGTTCTAATAGGTTTTTGGTGATTTCTTTAGGATTTTGTATTTGTGATATCATGTCATCCACAAATACTTGCACTTTATTTCTTCTTTTCCAGTTGGGATTTGGTTTATTTATTTATTTTCTTTTCTGATAGCTGTTGACTAGAATTCCAATATGTTCACTAATAGTAGCAAGAATTGGCATCCGTCTCTTTTTCCTGCTCTTAAAGAAGATGCTTTTAGCATTTCACCATTGACTGTTTGATGTTAGTTTTGGCCTCATCATATTTGGGTTTAATAATAAAGGTATGTTGAGGTATGTTCCCTGCAT
>SJYF01002266.1:561008-573170 GCA_006410515.1 Procapra przewalskii | reverse complement strand
AAGACTGGCCCCTCCCAGTAGAATCAAGAAAAGGAAATAATCAGATATGATTTTCTCTACCTTCCAAGCAAGAATATTGAAGACATGGTGAAGTTATCCATCCCAAACAAGATAAAAACTTTTCATGGTATAGCAATGCACTTTTAAAATTGAAAATAGGTATTATCAATGTAAAAAACAGTGAAAAGTGTATTTTAATGATAAATTTAATGAATTTTCTTGCTCTCAGTTCATTTGTAGATAAATATAACCTCTTTGTTAAGGTTTATAGAACATGTTCCCTTTATTTTTCCAGTTTAAGTTCAAGTGATCAACAAAGGGATTTAGATAGACTTTCATTGTCTGCAGTTTAAGAGGTGGGAAAAATAAAAGAAGTATTTGGTGTTGTTTGAATCTATTTATTGGTCTCTAATAAATTCCCCAGCGGCCTGACATCTTGAGTTACCACCACAATTATTCCCTTGGTTTTCTAAAATTGAATGAATATAGGACTAAGGGAAAACTAAAGTGTTTCCAATTAAGTAACACCAGAAATCAATCTTATAAAACAACTATGCCTGAATGTCAAGATTATTGGTAAGTAGTTTTATGAGTCTTTCCCCTCCAACATGTTTTATCGATTCCCAGTGTTGTTTAATTGGAAAATACTTGATCCAATTTTCTTGTGACTCCAGATTAGCTCAATTTCAGAAAATACCAAAACTCAGGGCATTGTAATCTGACATCACTGAATTGTTTCCTCCCTGCTTCCATTTCCTGTTCTAATGTTAAAGAGCTCCCCATAAGAATCTATGCTTCAATACTTTGGCCACTTGATGTGAAGAGTCAACACATTGGAAAAGACCCTGATCCTGGGAAAGATTGATGGCAGGTGAAAAAGGGGGCAACAGAGGATGAAATGGTTGGATGGAATCACCGACTCAATGGACATGAGTTTGAGCAAACTCCTACAGATAGTGAAGGACAGGGAAGCCTGGCTTGCTGCAGTCCTTGGGGTCACAGAGAGTCAGGCATGACTGAATGACTGAAGAACAACAACAATATATGAATCTGTATCCCTCATATTATAAATGAATGGAAGATACATAAACTAATGTAATGGCAGATACATAAATTAAACATTTTAACTGTAAGTAGCTCAGTGTGTCCCCCAACCCAGGGGCATGTACACCTGATCATCATCAGAACACAGTGCTTATACTGAAGTCATGAATAAGGGAGGAGAGAGTTTAGGCATTGGATTCACAACAAAGTGGAATGGTGACAAATTCAGTGGAATCAGAGTCAGACCCCAAGTCTATCTAGCCCTAGTTTCTCTCTTGCTAGCCGTGTACTTCAGGATGGTCACTTAATTATCATGATCTTTATATTTCAATTCTGAAAATAAAGTCTCCTCTTTTGTTCCATCCTATGTGCATAATCATTTTTATTGTATTTATATTGCAATATACATGAATGTATATTCATAAATAACTATTATTGATATAAATGTACTTCTAAATACTTATGACCGCCATGTTATCATTATACAAGTTAAGAAATGTACTCAAACAACATCCTATGCCAGTCACTTTGTGTGTGTGCACAGTCGGTCACTCAGCTGTGTCCAGTTCTTTGCTACCCCATGGACTGTAGCCCACCAGTTGTCTGTCGATGAAATGTTCTGGCAGGAATACTGGAGTGGGTTGCGTTTCCTACTCCAGGGGATCTTCCCAACCAAGGGATTGAATCTGCGTCTTCTGCGTTTACAGGGGGATTCTTTTTTCTTCTTTTCTTCTTTATTATTATTATTATTATTTTACTTTACAAATTGTATTGGTTTTGCCATACTTCAACATGAATCTGCCATGGATGTACACATATTTGCAGGTGGATTCTTTACCCCTGCTCCACCTGGGAAGCCCCTGTGCTAGTTACCTAATATAAGACAAAAAAAAAAAAGTGATAAGTGCTTCATACTTTCACAGAGCTTATAAACTAGGGTACAAGGGATTAGCAAAGGAGGCTTTGCCAGTAAGAAAGGAGGAAGTGTATATATGCTAGATTGTTGGTGTTTAGTTTTTAAGTCATGTCCACCTCTTTTGTGACCCCACAGACTGTAGCCTACCAGGGTCCTCTGTCCATGGGATTTCCCAGGCAAGAATACTGGAGTGGCTTGCCATTCCTCCTCCAGATTAGAAGAACTGAAGGTAAGAGTTGTGAATCTAAATTATGAAGATGAATGGCTGGAAGAAGTGAATGCATTGTAGGTAGAATATGAACAAAGGTAGTGAGACTGTAAAGAGACTGAACACTTAGGAGACAATGAGGAGTCAAAACAGATTGGGGCACAGAGGTCACACACTGAATAAGTGAGGTGTAAGGAAAGATAAGGAACTCTCCAAAGTCAGGGTGGTGGGTCATGCTTGCATTTGATGCTCTAGGGAATCAGTTGGTGACCATTAGTGTTGGACCAGTGTTGAGATAGCCAGCCCACTTAGGCGACAACCTAAGGGTGCGAAGTGATGTAGACCCACCTGATACCATGATACCCCCAGTTACTTGCAGTTCTCCAGGAAGCTCTCTACATACCAAGTAGACTTTTTCCGGGAGAGGATTGGCCAACTTGTGATTTTAAACAGAATAAGTGCAGATTCTAAGTGTTTATTTTCATTGCTGACTGTCTTCTTGGACAGTAGTAATTATTTCCAGCATTCCTTTTCAATGCCCCACTGGTTCTTTTTGCATAATAGGTTTGGTTGATAGATATTTTAGTGCAAGGAGCCCAGAAGCAGATTCTGAAATTATGATTGATGGACAAGCTATTCATTAAGGAAGTGCTCCCTAGAGAAATTAATAAAAGAGTGGAGAAACAAGAGCAAGGAAAGGGAAGAAGTCAAGTCAGTAAGTGAGTTCAGGCAAGGAACCAGCCTCAGCTGTATCTTATGGAGGAAAGAACCCTGGGATATGAATTACACCTGAGTGTATTCTGAGCTCATCAAGTCAAGGGAGATAGGTTTTAATTGCCATGTACTGATTAGTCATTGGCTATGAAATGCTTGGGGGAGGGAATAAGGAAACAAACTTCCAGGTACTTTGAGCTCCCTTTACTGGCAGGCAAAGCTGCCCTCCTCAAAAAAGGAACTAGAAACAAGACTCAAAACAACACAGAAACCAGAGCATGGAGGTCCAGAAAGTTATGAGGGGATCCAGAATGAGAACCAGCAGTAAATGCTTCTCCCTGCTGGGGTGGGGTCCAGGAAAGGTGGGACTGTTTTTAAAGGAACTTTATTTTTTGCCCTCCTTTCATACTGTCCTGAACCTGCAATTTTATTGCCATTTACTTTATCTCCCCTGAGAATCTGAAACATAGATTTTGGAGGTTCCGGATTTCCAAGATACAGACTACCTCTCTCACCTCTCCAGTAAAAGGGTTCAGATTTAATCCTGCATCACAGGAAATAATTAGGTCTTTAAAATCAATAAATTACATTTGTCAGCAGCAGAGGAAACAAATGGTATTTCTGGTCCTCTGGTGGCAATGATGAATGGCACACTGAACTTTTGCTATAAGAAACTTGCGTGGACCTAGGAGCTTGTTTATTGACTCTTAACACAAAAACTATTAACCTAGACTATTTTATATGGTGGTGGCCAAGCTCTGTGTATAATAAGGATGTGTGGGTGGGGTGGTGTCCTACTGGACTGGGAAGTTTTACGTGGCTGACATCCCTCTGATGACAAGAGAGAATGCTGCCTAGACACCAATTTAGAGTAGAATATGTGGCAAAAGGATACGGATTGGACAACTCATTAACTAAGATTTATATGATGCTAGTAGGTATTAATAGCGTTGATAGTATCTGTGCAGGACATCGATTTCTGGCTAACATTCATGATGTAAACCCCTCAGATTCGAGTCCACAGGGCGATTTAATGGCAACATTTCAAAGTTTAAGGTAAGATGTAATTGATTAAAAATCATTCTAGAGGTACAGAGTGTGTAGGCTGTGAAGAAAAATTGGCTTGGCCAAAACAATTGCTAATGGGATACTAAGACCAACCTGTGCTCTGTGTGCAGTTTTTGAGGAATATAGTGCCTGGAATGGCCCTGTGTGCTCTGGGAGGTGGGTGCATTCAAAGTGTAGGACATGATAAAGCAGGTCTTATTGTGCATTTTGAAGATGCTGAAAATAGGACACCCACCACCCCAGTTCTTCTCCTACAGAAATCATTAACTTGCTGTTAAGCAGGAAGCTACTATGGTTGAGGTTAACCAAAACACATTCCTCCTTTTTCTCCTCCCTTCTTTCCTGCCTTGAGGAAGGAGCTTACAAACTGACTATCTAGGTAAATATATGTCTGCAAGAGTTTTTAATCAAAGCTGATTTGCGGCCTGCAATACCATGGCACTTGCTAATTGGAAGAAAAGCTATGACCAACCTAGACAGCATATTAAAAAGCAGAGACATGACTCTGCCAACATAGGTCCATCTAGTCAAAGCTGTGGTTTTTTCAGTAGTCATGTCTGGATATGAGAGTTGGACTATAAAGAAAGCTGAGCACTGAAGAATTGATGCTTTTGAACTGTCAGAGAGGACTCTTGACAGTCCCTTGGACTTCAAGAAGATCCAACCAGTCCATCCTAAAGGAGATCAGTTCTGAATATTCATTGGCAGGCCCGATGCTGAAGCTGAAGTTCCAATACTTTGGCCACTTGATGTGAAGAACTGACTCATTTAAGACCCTGATGCTGGGAAAGATTGAAGGCAGGAGAAGAGGGGATGACAAAGGATGAGATCATTGGATGGCATGACTGACTAGATGGACATGAGTTTGATTAAGTTCTGGGAATTGGTGATGGAGAGGGAAGACTGGAGTGCTGAAGTCCATGGGGTCTCAAAGTCGGACATGACTGAGCAACTGAACTGAACACCACGAGTAGGAATCACATTGCTAAAAATAATAAACAGAAAGGTAAAATAGAACAAAAGAAACAAAGCTAAAAGAAATAACTCCACCAACATCTCAGCTTGCTTAATAGCAATACACACAAGCAACTGGCAGAATAAACTAACTCATGGAAGATGTTCTCTTGGCTTAGTGCTCATAGAGAGAGAGAGTGAAGTCGCTCAGTCGTGTCCGGCTCTTTGTGACCCTGTGGACTGTAGCCTACCAGGCTTCTCTGTCCATGGGATTCTCTAGGCAGGAATACTGGAGTGGGTTACCATTTCCTTCTCCAGGGGATCTTCCCGACCCAGGGATCGAACCCGGGTCTCTTGCATCGGAGGCAGACGCTTTAACCTCTGAGCCACCAGGGAAGCAAGGTCCCTGTTCAGTATGGTTCAGGGGGAAAAAAAAAGTCTTTTTGAATTCAAGTTTTTGTACAATTCAGATAACTATGTCACCATCCAGAAATCTACATTTGTATTCATAAGTTAGAATTATGACTGTAAAATGCAGGAAATGTCTCCAGATTCTATGGGCTCAATGAAGAAAAAACAATTCTGATGCCTTTGTATCCATAAAAGGGCATGCATGGTAAAGCTGTCTAAAAAGCACTTTGGGGCTTCCACCTAATTTCTCATCACTGTTTACTCCCTGGAGAGAACTGTGTGTGTGGCAAGTATTCATTTAGCCCTCCAATGTGGAAAGGAGGCTGCTGTGTTCTACGGAGATTGTAGGCAGGCATGAGGTTGGTCTCCTTTATCTAGTGGCTGTTCCTTGAGCTCAAGAATCCAGACAGATACAGAAATAAATTGCTCTAACAGGCATTCTGATAGTCACTAGCCACACAATTGGAAGCAATACCCTATGCTTAGAATAGACTGCCTGGAAAAGACAGCATCACTTAAAATAGGCAAAATGCTGGGTGTCACAGCAACACATCCTATATAAACAAAACTGGCCAAAAATACACAGCAGCCCCAAGCAAGCCGATAAATGAGCCCCTTCTCCAAAATAACTATTTCTTAAATATTTATTCAGTGTGTGTCAGTGAAGTAGAGAAAGTGATTCTTTTCTTAAGAAAATGTTATACAAAAAGTATAAATAGAAACAGATTCCTTCTCATTACTTCACAACCATTTGCCAATGAAGGTTCTAAAACCTATGAGCAAAACAATTTCTGCTTTCATGCAACATTTATTTATATTTTAATTTTCACTTTATATTATTTCAGAGTTGATTAACAGTATTGTGTTAGTTTCAGGTGTCAACCAAAGTTACAATATTCTCTAATAACCTAAATGGGAATAATATATGTGTGACTGAATCACCTTGCCTGAAACTTTTATTTATTTTTAATTTTTTAGAATATCTCTTCTTTATTTAGATTTTTAACTTCTCTCAGGAAACTGTTGTAATGTTTAGTGTAAAAACCTTGCACTTCTTTTGATAAATTCTTGCCTCTATTATCCTATTTTTTGTTCTTTAAAAATTAAGGTATAGCTAATTTACAATATTAGTTTCAGATGTACAACATAGTAATTCAATATTTCTTATAAATTAAATTCCATTTAAAGTTATTCCTCCAGCTCTGCTCTTCTTTATCAGGGTGGTTTTGACTGTTCTGAGTCTTCTGTGTTTCCATACAAGTTTTTAAGAAATGATCTAGTTCTATGAGAAATTCTGCCGGTGCTCTGACAGAGCTTGCCCTGAATCTGTGCATTGCCTTGGGTAATATGGTTGTTTTAAGAATATTGATCCTTCCAACCCAAGAACACTGTGTATCTTCCTGTCTTTATTATCTTTAATGTATTTCTTCAGTGTCTTACACTGTGTGGATTGCAGGTCTTTTGCCTTTTTAAGTAGGTGTATTCCTAGTTATTTTATTTATTGATGCAATGATAAATGGGATTATTTCCTTACATTTCTCTTTCCGGTGGTTTGTTGTTAGTGTACAGAAATGTAACAGATTTCTGCGTATTTATTTTGTATCCTGAAACTTTACGGAGATCATTAATGAGATCTAGTAGTTTTTTGATGGTATCTTTAGGATTTTCTGTATATGTATGTTTTATGTCATCTGCAAACAGTGAAAGTTTTACGCCTTCCTTTTCAATTTGGATTCCTTTGTATTCTCTGGTGATATGGTGATAGTGAGCATCCTTGTCTTGTTCCTGATCTTAAAGGGTATGTTTTCAGCTTTTCACTGTAAAGTATAATAATACTGTGGTCTGTGACATATAGCCTTTATTATGTTGATGTATATTCCATCGATGCTCACTTTCTGGAGAGTTTTAAATCATAAATGGATTTTGAATTTAATCATAAGTTTGTTTCTGCATCTATTGAGATGACCATATGACTTTTATTCAGTTTTTTTAATGTAATGTATCACATTGATTGACTTGCAGATATTGAAGAAATCTTGGCATCTCTGGGATAAATCCTACTTGATCATGGGGTGTGATTCTTTTAACATATTGCTGGAGTTGGTTTGCTAGTATTTTGCTGAAGATTTTTGAATCTATGTTCATCAGTGATATGGAGAAGGCAATGGCAACCCACTCCAGGATTCTTGCCTGGAAAATCCCATGGATGGAGGAGCCTGGTAAGCTGCAGTCCATGGGGTAGCAGAGTCGGATACGACTGAAGAGACTTAGCAGCAGCAGCCACAGCAGCAGCAGCAGTGATACTGGTCTGCCATTTTCTCTTTTTGTGACAAGTTTGTCTTGTTTTGGTATCATGGTGAAGATGGCTTCATAGAATGAGATTGGAAATATTCCATTTTTGCAGTTTTTTTTTTTTGAATAATTTGAAAAGGATAGGTGTTTGCTCTTCTCTAAATGTTTGGTAGAATTCACCTGTGAGGCCATCTGTTCCTGGGCTTTTGTTTGCTCAGAGTTTCTTTTTATGTTACAAATTCAATTTGACTTCTAGTGATTGGTCTATTCAGGTTGTGTCTTCTTGATTCAGTCGTAGAATATTGAATGTATCTAGAAATTTTCCCATGTCTTATGTATAATTTATTGGCATGTAATGTTAAGTAGCATTTTATTATGAATTTTTATATCTCTGTGATAATGGTTGCTATCTCCCCTCTTTCATTTCTTACTTTGCATGGATTTTCTTTTCTTATTGATGAACTTGGCTAAAGATTTATTGACTTTGGTTCTTTTCAAAGAAACAGTTCTTGGTTTCATTGATTTTCCTACTAATTTTGGTCTTTATTTCTTCCATGACTTTTATCATTTCCTTCCTTCTTTTACTTTGGGACCTATTCTGTTCTAATTCTTTTAGGCTGAATGTTACACTGTTTAAGATTTTTCTTGTGTTTTGGGGGAAGCCTGCGTCACTTAAAACTTTCCTCTTAAAATTGCTTTAGCTATATCCCATAGATTTCGGAAAGTTGAGTTTTTACTTTCATTTGTCTTAATGTACTTTCTGATTTCCTCTTTCACTTATTCATTGACCCAATGGATTTTTTAGTACTGTGTTGTTTGCTTTCCAAGTGTTTGAGCTTTTCCCATTTTTCTTCTGGCAATTGATTTCTACTTCCATACCCCTGTGATTAGAAAAACACTTGACATAAATTCTGTCTTCTTAAATTTGTTGAGACTTACACTGTAATAGATTCATCAGTCTTACTTTTCTAGATTCCATATATATATGTGTTAATATATAATATTTATTTTTCTGACTTCCTTAACTTCATATAACAGGCTATTTACTCTGTATAACAGGCTAGAGGTTCATTCACCTCACTGCAATTGATTCAAATTAGTTCCTTTTTATGACTGAGTAATATTCCATTTTATATTGATACCACACTTCTTTATTCACTCACGTGTAAATAAACATCTAGGTGGCTTCCGTGTCCTGGCTGTTGTAAATAGTGCTGCAGGGAACATTGGGGTATATGTATCTTTTTCAATTATGGTTTTCTCAGGGTATATGCCCAGTAGTGGAGTTGCTGGCCCTATGGTATTTTATTCCTAGTTTTTAAAAGGGATCTGCATACTGTTCTCCATAGTGGTAATCTCAGTTTGCAGTCTCACCAACAGTGCAAGAGGGTTCCTTTTTCTCCACATCCTCTCTAGCATTTATCATTCGTAGATTTTTTGATGATGGCTATTTTGACTGGGGCGAGGTGACAAACTCATTGTGTTTTGATCTGCATTTCTCTAATAACAAGCAATGTTGAGCATCTTTTCATGCCATATTATGCATTTTTATGTCGTATTTGATCCTCAGCCTTTACAGTATTTCAGTCTTTACTAGTGGATTTGTTCCCTTCCCATAGAGACTCCTTGTTATAGCCTTTTATTTTCCATTTAGAGACAAATATTTGGCATTTCTTTTAAGGTTTTAGTGTTGATGAACTCCTTCTGTTTTTGCTTGTCTGAGAGGTTTTTTAAATCTCTCCTTCAGTTATTTTTTCAGGATTTATCTCTAACTCTTTCAGTTGAGACAAGTTTCTTTGTCTTTTCATTTTGCTTATTTTCCTATGTCTCTATGAAATTAGATGAAGTGCTTAAGATCTGGATTTGGCAGGAACACAAGTCACGTCTTTCCTTAGGGTGTGCAGGTAGTTATCACTTTGCTAGGGGGGTAGAACTGGAGAAAGAGGTACTAGGGCCAGAGCCAAGTGTAAGGTGGGGTTCCTTTCTGCTCAGTGGCCATATCTGCCCTCGGAGTCGGGTCAAGTCCCAAGTTGCTGGAGCAGAAGTCCTGAAGGTTGGGTCCTAGCTGCCTCAGTTCAATTAAGGGTGTGTGCTCTTCTCCCTCCCAGCACCAGCACAATTACCCCATGAAGCGAAGTGAAAGTCGCTCAGTCGTGTCCAACTCTTTGCGACCCCATGGACTATACAGTCCTCCATGGAATTCTCTAGGCCAGAATGCTGGAATGGGTAGCCCTTCTCCAGAGGATCTTCCCAACCCAGGGACTCAACCCAGGTCTCCCGCATTGCTGGCAGATTCTTTACCAGCTGAGCCACAAGGGAAGCCCTTAGCCCCATAGAGGAACCCATGTAGGTATTTGTTGAGGGTCAGGGCACTGGGGTATGGTGGTCTGGCCATCATCAGAGATCCAGACCACCTCTGATGGGCCACCAGTACAGTTGCTCGTAATGGCTCTCTTCAGTTGCTGCTGAGGGTTTTACCTGCCACATCATCTCACAGCCTAGTCTTTTTCTCAATTGTGGCCACTCACATTCTAGTATGGAGCTGTGATGTGAAGCCACCTGTGTTGGAGCATTCACTCAGCTTAGTCTAGAATATTCACTGGGGCAGTAGCAGGAAGCCAGTCAGTAATGTGATCTTGCCTAAATTAGGATATGTTGTGAACCTTATACTAAGAGGAATCCTAGGGATTCAAGCTGTTTCACAGACTCGTGGTGAAGGATCAGCTCCCTCTAGCCTGTTTAGTTTCATCACAGCACTTGTCACTCTGACATTTTCTTATGTGTTCACACATGTGTTGCCTTCAACTCTCCAACCTCTTAAGTATGTATCTTGTTCAATGTGTTCACTGCCACTGTACCCCAGATCCTGGGACTATATTTGGAACAAAAGAGGCAATTCTTTGCTTGAGTGAACGAGAAAAGAAATGGATTTTAAAGTCTCTGCACAATATAAAGGGCTCTTTTATTACTAGGATTATTATGCTTATCCTCTTCATAACACCTCAAGGCGGTTAATTATTGTTCACTTTCTCCATGGAAGATTTGGGCTTTGACTTGAATTGGTATTGTTTCCTTTATTTTAGCTGATGGTGTTTGGCAGTTTTAAAGACTTCTTTTTTTCCCACCAAACACAGATTCATATATGGACATATAGATATTTGAGACAGAAGATTAAACATTGGAATTCCTCATTATCAAGAAGAATCTATTAGGAAGAACCAGACATGCTCTTGCTGCTGCTGCTGCTAAGTCACTTCAGTCGTGTCCGACTCTGTGCGACCCCATAGACGGCAGCCCACCAGGCTCCCCTTCCCTGGGATTCTCCAGGCAAGAACACTGGAGTGGGTTGCCATTTCCTTCCATGCTCTTAGTGGCACACTTGTTATCTAGGAGATACTAAGACAAAATGTAGCATAGTTTGGGTGGATTTTGTTATTTATTTTGTTTATGGTAATTACTACTTCTCCTCCTTAGATGGAAATGTAATTTCATTGTTGACAATGAGCCTCCAGGCAGCCTATGGGAAGAGAGCTTAACAGTGAGAAAGAGAGGGACAAAGTCCTGCTTTTCCCTTTGATGGCTCATCTCTTTCTATTGCCTCCTGAAACTGTGTTAAAGCACTTATAAAGCGATTAATTTGCTGGGTTGTTGTCTTCCCTGGTAGCTTGGACAGTAAAGCATCTGCCTACAATGTGGGAGACCCTGGTTCGATCCCTGGGTCAGGAAGACCCCCTGAAGAAGGAAATGGCAACCCACTCCAGTATTCATGCCTGGAAAATACCATGGACCAAGGAGCCTGGTAGGCTATAGTCCATGGGGTCGCAAAGAGTCAGACACGACTGAGAAACTTCTCTTCTCTTCTCTCAGAGCCACTCTTGGTTCACCTTTGTCATCAGGCTCTCCCTGCCAGGAACCACATAGTCTGGGACAGGTTTACTAGAACTCTATTCCCAATATCACAAAAGACTAACCAATCTAATCACATGACCTGCAGCCCTGTCTAACTCAATGAAACTATGAACCATGCTGTGTAGGGCTACCTAAGATGGACGGGTCATGGTGGAGAGTTCTGACAAAATGTGGTCCCCTGGAGAAGGGAATGGCAAACCACTTCAGTATTCTTTCCCTGAGAATCCCATGAACAGTATCAAAAGGCAAAAAGATAGGACACTAAAATATTAACTCGCCAGGTCAGTCGGTGCCCAATATGCTACTGGAGATCAGTGGAGAAATAACTCCAGAAAGAATGAAGAGACAGAGCCAAAGCAAAAACAATACCTAGTTGTGGATGTGACTGGGTTGTGGATGTCACTGGTGATGGAAGCAAGGTCCGATGCTGTAAAGACAGTCTGCTCCTTCTGCATCAGTTCAGTTCAGTTCAGTCGCTCAGTCGTGTCCGACTCTTTGCGACTCCATGAATCGCAGCATGCCAGGTCTCCCTGACATCACCATCTCTCGGAGTTCACTCAGACTCACGTCCATCGAGTCTGTGATGCCATCCAGCCATCTCATCCTCGGTCGTCCCCTTCTCCTCCTGCCCCCAATCCCTCCCAGC
>SJYF01002266.1:525998-547319 GCA_006410515.1 Procapra przewalskii | reverse complement strand
TAATTATCTGTGAGATTTAACATCTTTCAGTGTGCTTACTTACCAACTTTCTATCTTCATTGAAGTGTCTTTTATTCTGGTTGTTTTCTATTTTTTTTTAATTGGAGGGTAATTGCTTTATAATGTATTAGTTTCTGTTATGTAACAATATGAATCAGCTATAAGTGTAAAAATTTACCCTACCTATTTGTTTTCTTATTGTTGAGTTTTATGAGTTCTTTGTATATTTTGAATAACAGTCCTTTATTAGCTGCGTCTTTTGCAAATATTTTCTCCCAATCTGTGGCTTATCTTCTCATTCTCTTGATACTGGCTTTTGTAGTGCAGAAGTTTTTAATTTCAATGAGATGCAGCTTATCAATGACGTCTTTCATGAATCTTGCCTTTGGTATTGTATTTAAAGACTTCTCATCATACCAAGCTTCCCTTGTTGGTCTGCTGGTAAAGAATCCACCTGTGATGCAGGAGACCTGGGTTTGATCCCTGGGTTGGGAAGATCCCCTGGTGAAGGGAAAGGCTACCCACTCAGTATTCTGGCCTAGAAAATTCTATGGACTGCAGTCCATGGAGTCGCAAAGAGCTGGACACGACTGAGCGACTTTCACTTTCACTTTCATCATACCAAAGGTACTTGCAGTTTCCTCCTGTAATTATTTTACAGGTGTTTTTATAGTTTTTCATTTTAGATTTAGGTCTATGAGCAATTTTAGTATTTTTTTTGTAAAGGATGTAAGGTCTGTGTCTAAATTGATATTTTCCATGTGGGTGTCCAGTGTTTTGTTTGAGGAGTGACGGATTATCCTCAGAGACTGAGGCTGTCTTTGCCAATATTTTACTTAACACAGATTCACCATGGGAATTTTACAAGCCAGTAGCATACAGGGAAATTACTCTTAATAAGTCAATAAAGAAACAACATACTTCAAACAAATAATATATTAATTACACTATTGTTCTAGGCAAGCGGAGATAACAGAAACAAAGTCCAAATTAAGTTGAGGTGTACCTTTTATATGAGGTTGGTTTCTCCAGTGAGCTGGCTTAATCAACCCAGAGCTGACTTTCAGCTGCTGGAGCAAAGGAAAGTTCCTTGTTGCTAGAGCATGTTGCTAGGGAACCAAGTTGCTGATGTTGGCAGGCAGGCTTGAATAGTTTGAGGGTTATCACTCCATGTACCATTTCATGGCTTGTGCTACTGCCTATGAGGAGTTCCGCATCAAGGCAGGGGTATATGTTCCTTCTCTTCTTGAGACCACTGCATGGTTTAACACCATTACTAACCAATAATAGCCTGGCCAAGAAGGAATGAGTGCCTCAGGATCTTAGAAGAAACGGATCAGCTAAAGGTAGCTTTTGCTCAGACCAAAACTCTCATGTATTCACAAACTCTCAGTATTTATATTCTAAATGTGTCCTTGCCATAGTTTTTTCTCTATGTACTCTTATTGATAATCTCCCACTTGGGTACCTTATTAGCTGAACTTCTGAGTTCCTGTCAACAACAACAGATGAGATGATGACATCCTGACAGAGGTTAATTTAGTCTCAATCAAAAACAATTTACTTCTAAAACACATAATTTTTTTGTCTTTGTCATAAACAAGTGGATTAAAAAGCCTTCACTTAAGTCATAAACAAGTGGGTTTGAAATCATATCAAGCCAGTACATAACAGTCCCGTTGTTCCAGCATCACTAGTTGAAGACTGTCCATCCTTGATTGCATTGCCTTTAGTCTTTTGTCAAAGATTAATAGACTTTATTTACGTTGGTCTCTTTCTGGGTTCTCTGTCTATTCCATTGACCAGCTCTTTCACCAGTAACATATTATTATTTTTTCACCAATAACATGCTGTCTTGATTATTGTAGCTTTATGGTATGTCTTGAAGATGAATAGTATCAATCCTCCAGCTTTTTTCTCACTCAGTACTGAGATGGCTGTTTAGGTCTTTTTTCCTCTGCAAATCAACTTTAGAATCAATTTTTCAATATCCATAAAATAACTTACTTAGATTTTGATTGTAATTGCATGGAATTTATAGGTCAACTGTGAAAAAATGACATGTTGACAATACTGAATCTTCGTATCAATGAACATGCAATATCTCTGCACTTATTTAGCGCTTTGGTATCTTTTGTTGTCAGAGATTTATAGTTTTCCTCATATATATCTTGTGTATATTTTCTTAGATTAATACCAAAGTATTTCATTGGAGTTGTGTTTTTTATTTCAAACTTCACTTGTTCACTGCTAGTAAATAGGAAAATAATTGATTTTATGTATTAACATTGTATTTTGTGATGTTGTTATGCTCACTTATTCCTGTTTGTTTTTTTTTTTTTTNTTTTTTTTTTGGTCAGTTCTTTCTGATTCTCTACATAAATGATTATATCATCTGTGCAAACAAAGCCAGTTTTATTCCTTCCCTTCCAAATGGTATACTTTTAATTTCCTTTTCTTGTCTTATTGAGTTAGTTAGGACTCCTGTACAATGTTGAAAAGCAGTGGTGAGGGGGCATCCTTGCTTTATTCTTGATCTTAGCAAGAGAGTTTCTTAACTATAGTATGATGTTAGCTGTAGTTTTTTTTTTTTTGTAGATATTCCTTATCAAGTTGAGGAGGTTCCCTTCTATTTCTAACTTGCTGGCCAAGTTTAATATAAATGATTATTGGATTTCATCCAGTGTTCTTTCTGCATCTATTTAAATGATAATGCCATTTTTCTTCTTTAGGCTTTTGATATAATGCGTGTGTGCTAAGTCACTTTAGTTGTGTCTCTTTGTGATCCTATGGATTGTGGCCTCCCAAGCTACTCTATCCATGGGATTCTCCAGGCAAGAATACTGGAATAGGTTGCCATGCCCTCCTCCAGAGGATCTTCCCAACCCAGGGACTGAAACCATGTCTCTTAGGTTTCCTGCATTGGCTGGTGGATTCTTTACTACCAGTGCCACCTGTGAAACCTTCTGATACAATGGATTATATTAATTTTTGAATGTTGCATATTTGGGATAAATTTCACTTGCTTGTAGTGCATGGTTCTTTATATACATTGTTGGATTTAATTTGATAATATTTTGAGCATTTTTGTATCAGTGTTTGTGAGAGATATTGATCTGATTTTTTTTCTTGCAAAGAGCTCTGTCAATTTTTGGTATGAGGGTGATGTTGGCTTTGCAAAATGAATTCAGACATATTCTTCCTGATTGTATCTTCTGGAAGAAATTCTAGAGATCTGACATAATTTCATCCTTAAATGTTTTATAGAATATACCAGTGAAAGCATCTAGGCCTGGCTTTCTGTTTTGCAAAGTTATTAATTATTGATTGAATTTCTTTAATAGTTATAGATCTATTCAGATTGGCTATTGTTGGGAAACATGTCTCTCAAAGAATTGGTCCATTTCATCTATGTTATCAATATTTTAGGCGTAGTTTTCAGTAACATACGTTTGTTTTCTGTTTAGTGTCCATGACATTTGTAGTAATCCCTTCTTTCACTTCTGATATTAGGAATTCATTTTTTTTTTTCTTCACCTGACTAGAGGCTTATTGAGTTTACAGGTCTTTAGAAGAACAGTTTTTGGTTTTGTTTCTCTACTGTGAAAAGCCATGTCTGGATACAAATGAGCCCACCAAAGGCATTATTCACTTCTATTAGCGTGTTTGATCTCCAGCATTTCTCTTTGATTCTTATGTATACTTTTCCTCTGTCTTACATTATCTGTTTGTTCTTTCATGCTGTCTACTTACTCTGTTAAATCACTTAGAGTATTAATCATAGCCTTAAAAAAATTCTGCTCTGATTATTCAAATAGTCCTGTCATTTGACTCTGATTCTAATGCATGTTCAGTCTCTTTAAACTGATTTTTGTCTTTCAGCAATACCTTGTGATTTTTTGTTGAAAACAAACACCATGTGCTGGGTAAAAGAAAATGCAGCGCACGGCTTTTCATAATGTGATGATAAGATATAGTGTGAGAGGGAGTCTTCTATAGTCCTGTGATTTATATCCGTTTTAAGTACCTGTGGACAGTGAACTCCATCTGTGCTTCTCAGTACCTGCACCAACACTTAAGTGAAACAGGATGGCTGAAGGGGGCTGGAGTTGTGTTTCTTTTCCCCCACATGGACGGTTGTAGCAAGCAGACTGGAGTTGGTTATTCCTCTTCTCTCAGTTAGTTTGGAGAAGACTCTTGAGAGTCCCTTGGACTGCAAGGAAATCCAACCAGTCTGTCCTAAAGGAGATCAGCCCTGGGTGTTCATTGGAAGGACTGATGCTGAGGCTGAAACTCCAATACTTTGGCCACCTCATGAGAAGAGTTGACTCATTAGAAAAGACTTTGATGCTGGGAGGGATTGGGGGCAGGAGAAGGGGATGACAGAGGATGAGATGGCTGGATGGCATCACTGACTCAATGGACACGAGTCTGAGTGAACTCCGGGAGTTGGTGATGGACAGGGAGGCCTGGCGTGCTGTGATTCATGGGGCCGCAAAGAGGTGGACACGATTGAGCAACTGAACTGAACTGAGCTGATACTTCTTAGTGGTTCAGTTCAGTTCAGTTCAGTCGCTCATAGGTTCTGTTAAAACTTTTTCCTGAGGGCAGGCTTTTTTAGGAACAGAATGTCGTGGTATATTTCAAAATAATCCCCTTTCCCCTTCCCTCTTCTGGAAAGAAGCATCATTTATTCTCTGTCATTTATTGTGAGGAGCTGGTAAACCTCCTGGAGGTAAAGCTCCCAAAAGTCTGAGAGCCTGCCTATGACTGGGTCCCCTGGGATTTTTACCTCTCAGGTTTCTCAACACTGAACCTTCAGCAATTGGCTAATGAGAATTCAGGTTTTCCTACTTTCATACTGGTTTGCCAAGGAGGTTTCTGCTCTGGTAAATTGTGAAACTCTTATTGTTTGCTTGTCTGTCTCTCTAATTTTAGAGGCAGTCATTTGTCCCGTGTCCTTCCTTCTCAATATTTCTAGTCAGAACAAAACTTGCTAAAGCCATCAATGATAAAATGAGAAATGTTATGTTATATACAGTGTGGGGTCTTGTAAAAAGCCACAGGTGGCCTAGGATACACATTATTATCCTGGAAGAGTTTGAAAGCTTCTTAGAGAAACAAAACCAACACAGGAAACTTAAGACTAAACAAAATGGCAAATGGGTAGGTAGAGGGCTATGAACTAGGACCTGGAGTATCTCTCATTTTGAGTCTCCTGTCACTTCTTAAGTATACCTTGTCAGGAATTCTTTATTCTTCTCTTCTCCTTATCTCTTGCATCTTCAGATTTTTTTTCCCTCTCTCAACTGTATTATTGTCTGAACTCAAAAACACACTATATATCTGTTTTTAAAGATGAGAGTTATGTATGTGTGTGTATCTTTTTCCCACTTGCTTTTTCAGCTAGTTCAACCACTTCACTATTTCTTTATTCCTTTACGTCAGCTCTCCTTGAGAGAGTTATTTATACTTTTTTATTCCCCAAGTCATCTCCAGTTCTCTGTGCAACCCATTTTATGAGTATTTGCATACTCAGTGAACTCCTTTGTTAAAATACTATGAATTCTATTTTCCTAAATTTAACTGTGAGTTTTCATATCCTATCTTACTAATCTATAGGAGCACTTAATGTTGTTGATAGCATGCTCATTGTTAAAATACTCTTCACTTGACTTCTGGGACACCAGTTCCTTGTTTCTCCTTGTCAATGCTTGAACATTTCCATCTCCTGTATTGATTTCTCTGCATCTTTTTGATAGCCACATATTGGGGTTATGCCAGATCTCATTTTTTTAGACAGTATTCTTCCTCTTTGTATAAGTATCCTGTGTCATGACTATATATATGCACAACATGTATAAATTTACAAATGCAAGACTTGTATCTTTGATCTGAAAATATCTCATAAACTCTACAATTTTGTATACACTGCCTTCTAATTATCACCACCTGGGTGTCTAAAAGGCATCTCACACTTCACCTGTTCACAAAGGACTTCCCAAACTCTCTTCCAGTCTGCTCTTCCAGCAGTGTTAATAAATGGCTACCCACCTCTCACGTCACTCAGGTCAGACATCTTGGACTTATCCTGGACTATCCTCTTTTCTTACAGCTCACAATTTAACAAATCTTGTCATTGCCACTTTCAGAGTGTACCCATAATTTTGCTCTTCTTTAGCTCCTTCAATCCTACCAATCCTGATGCAAATTACCAGCATTGTTTAGTTGGCTTATTATAACAGCCTCTCTTTACTCTTTGTCCCTCTGCAGTTGACTCTCAATACAGTAGCAGAATAAATCTATGAAAATACAAAATGAATCATGTGTGTCTCAGCTCAAAGCTCTCCCTTTCGTTCTTAGATATCTCAGAGTAAATGCAAAAGTTCTTACAACAGCCCATTAGGCCTTTTGTGTTCCAATACCCTCATATTTTTTTCAGGTCTCTTTGCATTTATCAAACACAGGAAGACTTCCATTCAGGGTCTTTGCAATTCTTCCTGTTTTCTGCCTGACCTTCTCTAGACAGCTGAGTAGCCCACTTGATTACCCCTTTAAAGTCTTTTAAAATACTACCTTTACTAAGAACTTCCTTTATTACTGCTTGTTAACAGTGTGCACTTTCCTTCCCTCCTTACCCTGCTTAAAGGCTGCACGTGCACGTGTGTGTGTATGTGTGTGAGTGCGTATATGTGTCTGTATAATCCCCTTAGAATGCCAAGTTCCTTGAGGATAGGGATTTGTCTTACTAGTGGCTATATTCTCAGTGCCTATAAAGGTTCCTGAGACACAGTAGAAACTGAAAAATAATGTACTGAATGAATGGATATATTCAAGAAAGCTCTTTGAACTCTGGTATCAACACACATCTATTTAGTGCCTTCTATGTATCCAAGAGGAAGGACTAAAACATGAGGGCTATACCTTGAAGTTTGCCTTGAGCTTCCCCAGGCTGCTTCCTTTAGCCCGCCCCTTCTTTCCTACCTTTTATGATATATTTCTGCAAGTTTTGTTTCAGTCCTAACTCAAGAGGCCTTTCTTGTCCTATTTGCAGAGTAAGACAGCAAGAGGAGAATTGAGACCCATCTGTTTCCAAATATACCCAGGAGACCACATAGAACCAATGTTCTAACAAGGTGGTAGAGCCAAAGGGTGCTCTCTTGAACAGAGATATAACACAGAGGACACTTCTGTCGAGGAGATTTAACAGTCAGTATGTCAGCCTGGAGGAAGCTCTGATGCCTTACAAATGTGCCTGGTACTCACAGACCCACCCACCACCAAAACAGTTTCTAAGAAATATTATCTGAGGCTGTTACTCAATTTGAAGAGCTCTGATAGGTTCTTGGATACAGGAAAAGGTTGGCATTAGAATCTGTATTGTGGAATTGAATGGGCAGTGGGGGTCCCTAAGGAGACTGATGGCTGTGCAGGTTCTTGTTGCTGAGTAACAGGAAGGTGTATCAATCAGGAAAGCAAGACCCTTTGATGGAGGGCTTTGTGTGTCAGGTGAAGGTACTTATGCTTGATGCAGTAGGCAGTAAACTGGGAGCCGTTGTATTTTCTTAGCTGGGACAGAGGTGGTGACATAGTGAAAGCATTGTTTAGAGTGATTGAGAAACCTGGCTGTAAACCATATTAGAATGTAGGCTGTAAACAACCTGCAGCTGAACCACATGAGGATGCACGCTTTAGTTGGTCTGGAGTAGGGCTCAGTAATCTACATTTTAATCTGAATCTCTGTGGGAGAGGGCTGAGAATTTGCAAACACCTGAAGGTAAATGAATGCATACTAGGTTATGGCATGCATGGTAGCATTTTTTTCTAACTATACTTCACAGCCCATTAGCGAGCTGTAAAATAAATCTAGTGGAATGCATCAAGTAACACACATGAGAACATACATATGCTTCCATTCGTGTAGAGTTCATGAACAGCCGTGAGCAATCTATTGTGAAGCAAATCGGCAGAGTAGTTTCCCAGGTGGGAGAGAAGTCTGACAGAAAAGGTGCACAAGTCCAGGGTTGGAAATGCTCTGTATCTCGATTTGGATGATGGCTAAGTCTAAGTATATATCTGTCAACACTGATCCAACCGTACATTGGAAATCTATGCTTTTGCAGTATGTAAATTATTCCTCTGTGACAACAAAAGTCAAAAGAATGTAGAAATATCCTGACATTACCCTAAGTGAGGTTAAGGAGTATGTGTGTGTGTGTGTGTGTGTGCATGTGTGTGCATGTACACATACATGCTAGGTCATGACTATTCAATGTGAGAGTAAGTATTGTTTGAGGGTATGTATTGGAAGCCCCAGACTAAAGGATACGGCAGTGTTTATGTTTACTCTGCCTCCCTTTTGCTTTCTGTAGATTGTTACTTTGACCCCTTTCTAATATCTTGCTATTAATATTTTCAGTATATTTTTATCCTTCTAAGACCTCTTGAGATTTTTGGTAGCCTTTCTTCCAGATAAGCTCAGTATGATTCTAATTCCTAAAAAGTTTCAGTACCACGTAGTATTTTTTGTTGCTGATGTGCGTGCAGAAGTGGGACCTGGCTTTGAGAGAGTTTGGTCATGCTTGTTCAGTAGAACAACTGACTGCTTCTGAAAGACTTTTTAAAAGTGGGTTGTAGATGTAGAGCAGATCCACAGTTATCACCAATAAACATTGCATTGTAAGGCAGGTAGTACACTGCCTGTTCAAAGGGAACTGTTTGGAGGCTGCTCATTTCCTGTTTATAGAATTGGAAAAGGGAATATACATGAAAGCACTGGTAATCTGAAGATGCATGTAAATAACTTACGCTTATCTTTGCTTTCTGTTTAATCTGTTTTTCTAGTAAAAGATCATAAAACTTATCATGTTCGTTCTCTTGAGGTATTGTGTATTTGTGCACAGAACAGAGTTTTTCTCTGGCAACTCTGGGTATTACTGATTTTCAGAATTAAATTTCTCTGTTTATAATGATGGAGAAAGCAATGACACCCCACTCCAGTACTCTTGCCTGGAAATCCCATGGACGGAGGAGCCTGGAAGGGTGCAGTCCATGGGGTCGCTGAGGGTCGGACACGACTGAGCGACTTCACTTTCACTTGTCACTTTCATGCATGGAGAAGGAAAATGGCAACCCACTCCAGTGGTCTTGCCTGGAGAATCCCAGGGATGGGGGAGCCTGGTGGGCTGCCGTCTCTGGGGTTGCACAGAGTTGAACTAAATATTTCTGGATAGAGGTATGGATTATTTAAATGAGACTTTAAAACAAAGAAAGTCAAATTGTATCAAAATGAGTCCTGCTCACTATTCATCTTGTAGGACCAAGGGTGGTTTGCTGGTTGGAAGCTACTTTTCTCCTGGCTTGAAATCCCCCTGGGATAAAGCTCATTCTCTAACCAGCTACATTCTCAGGATGTTTTTTGGATCTTTTCGTGTACTTGAAATCTAATTACAATTCTATGCTTTATTTGCATTCTGTTTTCTGTGGAGGACTTGTATAATGCTGGTCCAGTCTTAAGTTCATGTGGAGATACTTAAAACTACTATTGATTTAGGGAGGGCAATTTTCTCCAAGATACTGTATGTATCCAGATGAATCTGAACAGTTTAAAATTTCTGGTGCATGAAAGAAAGTCAGGAGTATTGGAGTCATATAATTGGAGAAAAATAAGAAAAATTTTCTTTCTCTGTCATTCTTATTACTGCCCCTACCTGTGAGATGTGGGATGTGAGATGAGATGTGGTGATAAGGGTAGGTAGGAGGTGTGTTGTTGTTCAGTGTTCAGTCATGTCCAGTTCTTTGCCACCCCATGGACTGCAGAACGCCTGGCTTCCCTGTAGTTCACTGTCTCCCGGACTTTGCTCAAACTCATATCCATCGAGTCAGTGATGTCATCCAACCATCTCATCCTCTGTCGTTCCCTTCTCGTACTGCCTTCAATCTTTCCCAGCATCAGGGTCTTTTCTAATGAGTCGGCTCTTTGTATCAGGTAGCCAAAGTATTGGAACTTCAGCATCAGTCCTTCCAATGAATAATCAGAATTGATTTCCTTGAGGATTGACTGGTTTGATCTCTTTGCAGTCCAAGGGACTCACAGGAGTCTTCTCCAACACCAGCTCAAGAGCATCCATTTTTAGCACTCAGCCTTCTTTATGGTACAAGTCTCATATCCATACATGAATGCTGGAAAAACAATAGTTTTGACTAGATGGACCTTTGTTGACAATGTAATGTGTCTGCTTTTTAATATGCTATCTAGGTTTGGCATGGCTTTTCCATCCAGGAGCAAGTGTCTTTTAATTTCATGGTCTGCTGTGGGTGAAGGTGACTAATTGGATAACTGGGATATTACAGAAAAGTCTATTTTTTTTTTAAAGGGAATAAGAAATCATTTTCTACCTTTGAGCTTGACTAAGACCACCATGTTGCCCACTCCCATGATGACAGGAGGTGCTATAAGATCGACAAATTTTCATGGCATACTAGGAAAAAGACTAGCTTTTTTGTCTTTTCATTACTTTAAAATCCCAAGGAGCTCATGGTTAAAATGAGAAATCCATAAAGGAAATATATTCAACTCACAGAGATCTCAGCTTATTTTTAACACATTCCTCAACATGATCCATTTTTTAGTCTTTGCTTCAACACTACCACCATCTCCCAATTAATTAAAATATCTAGACAGTTGTCTTCTAGTTATTCAATTTCTATAGATGGATTTCATCCCTGTTAGGAGTGTTAGTATAGAGACACTAAATGTTTTAAGAAGTAATGTGAATACTTTAAGAAGAATTTTAGCTTAGACTAAAGGAATATTAAATAACAGAATAAGGTAACACCAGGTCTGATGAGAATATATAGCAAGGAAGTATATACTAGTGATTAAATTGATAGGGGTCCCTTAAGATTCTGGGTTACAAATAGAGAAAAGGATTACTGGGATGTCATAGGAATATAAGAGTTTGGAGGAATGGTCTTGGAAAGGGGTGGAATTAAGGGACAAATAACGTATGGGATGAAGTAATCTGGTTAGGACATGGCACACAATATGCCCGATGCATTGCACACAACCACATCTGCCAGACATCACCTCTGCCTCAACTACATCCCTTCTGGGCATGACGTCACTTGGCTACTATAAGTCACTGCCTCCCTCATTCTAGTTCCCCATCACTGAGCAGCAATAAGCAACCATCCACTCTCAGTTCATATGCTTAGATCCTGGCTGAAGGGAACTGAGGAGGGGGAAAACCTCTCAGTTCCCATTTCTATATTGAGAAATAATGTTCACTGCCTCCTGCTGACTTTCCCCAAGTTAGGCACATGGAAACATCCCTACCCAAAGAAGAGTTCTTGGTCATTCTGCAGGAAGGAAAACAGCAACAAAAATCAGTGCCTACTACAGTTTGTCTAGTAACTGGGAATTTTTCTGTGGAAGCTGAATGGGTAACTAGACATAATACTGCGCATTGTGTGGCTGTATCAAGAGGACAGTTAGAAGGTAGTTTCCTACAAGCCCCTGGTCTAATTTGAGGCTTCTACGAGATAAGGGAGTTTTTGAGTTATGCTGGTGTGATTGCTGAGTCGTGAGATAAAGCAAGGCACTGTGTGTGCCCTTTCCCTGGAAGCTTCATGTTGCTTTATAAGGGAATCCATTTCTACCCCTTGAGTTCAAAGCTGGGTCTTAATTAAATACTATAGATTTGGCTTATTACTGCTAGGGGTCATTCTTTTACATGTGTCATTCAAGACCATCTAGGAGGAAGTACTGACTCTGAGACAACTGTAGAGGTTTGTTCTTTCCAAAAGTTTTAACTACAGAGACAAATTGCATTTGGTAAATCTGTGGTTCCAGTGACTAGGTATAGAATTGAATGCCACGGGGCTTATGCTGCCATTCAAAAATAAATAAAGGTTTGGTGAATGAAACTGGCAATTCTTAACATTCTGTGTGATTTAATTTTCAACCTAGAATTCCTTGCACTTTAAGCCCTTCCCTCTCTGCTCAGTATCAATACATATATAGGGCATTTCAACCGAATTTAGCTTGGGCTAATTAAAATCTTAAGGTTTTATTAAAATGTGAGGCAGTAAAGACACAGAATTAAGATATTAAAAATGTTAAGCAAATGAAACATTCCATAAATTAACATTAAAATGATGATTCCATACTTCAAGTTCTTTGGGTATAAGGGTGCATGTCTAGGTTTCTTTGTCAATACAGGATGAGACACTTGTACCCTGTACCCTATTGCCCACATCTAGGATGGGCCCTGCATGCTGGGACATCAGTGTGTATATATATATATGTCCCACCATGCACATTCACTCCAGGGTACTGGGCTTTATCTCAGACCTTGAAGGACTTGGTCTTCGGCTGCTCCTTTTGTGAGGATCAATAATAGTGAACACGTAGTCTCCATTTTACAATAAAAGTTACCTTTCTGTCCTTAATGAACGTTACTGATAGTCATCATAATTAGAGAAGAGGTTGAGTCAGTTAAGTGCATCACAGCATGGCAGGCACCTCACGTGGTACTCTCACACACCCTGAACTCTGCTGATGCGTGCCTACATGCTGATATTTTGGATTTTGTTGCATTGCTTGTTTAGATTCAGTTTGCAAGTTCGATTATGAAATGGATCAGTGAGTTTAGTCACAAAAGAAGGGAGAGCCATCCTAATGTTGCCACTCCAGACCACAAGTGCTCAGAGTCCTGTGTCTGAGAAATAACGCCTGATCTGAATTCGTGGGTCTGTCAGGGCTTCCAGGCCGCCCTGCCGCTCTCATGCCTCCCTTCATCTTTCCCCTGATACTCAGCGTTAACCGTCTACTTGTCCACTCCCCTCACCTCAACATCCTTCTTCTTCCTCCCTCATTAGTCCTTCTGCTGTCCTCTCTCCTCATCAGGGCATTGGTGGGCGGCAGTGCAGAGCAAGACTGCACAACAGCACCTGATGTGATGCTTAAGAATACACATGAAGACATTCTTCTGAGCATTTTAATGAGCTCTGTTTTCCTGGAATGGCAGAGAAAAAAAAAGTACACAGAGTTCTTGCTTTTTTTCTTATTGCTGCTATATGGATAAAGATCAAAGTCTTTATCTGTGATTATCCATCAGACATGCAATAAAATGCCCAATTTGCAGTCAGAGCTAACTATGTTCTGTCTTTCAGAACACATTCTCCTTCTTGAAAAATCTACCCTCCCTGAGGCCCCATGGGGCCTCAAAGGAAATATCCTTGCCACCAGCAGCACCAAACTCTGTAATATTGTTATTAAATGATAGGTTCTTTTGGGGCAGAGAGCTAGTCATGGCCTAGGCATTTGCGGGAACTCAATAAATGCTCCAAGAGCATAGGTGTTTATGGAGTCTCTAGGGTGTGCTGATAGGAAAGGATTCAGCAGTCAGCCAATATGTGCATGGCCTTTAGGAGCTTGCTCTAAAGTTTGGGCTCAGGGGTGGGGTTGTAGATACATTGAATTAGTCAGTCAATAGTGCAGAGTAAAATAAGAGAAAGTGGCCCTCAGGTTTGAGGCTGTGTCTGAACTCAACTTGGAGTTCAGAACCCTTGGAACTCAGGTTCCGAGGGTTCTGACCACCCTTGCCTTTATCAAGTGAATTCCTAATGGTTCTCCCTTACATGCACAGCTTTGGAAGTAAATGGGACGCTATCTGGCACACACAGAGAATGAGGAACCACAAGGTGAAGAAGAAAATTCAATATTTCTCAATATCAACTGTTAACAGGAAGGAAAATGTTTGTTATGCAACTAAGAGCTTGCAGGAAAAGCAAAGGTTAAAAGTAGTTTTCGTTGGAGAAGAATCTTTATTTTCAACCCTGTTACATCCCATTCTTTCCTCCTCAATGGATGTGGGAGGTGGGGACATCTGGTGTGACTGGGTCTAGAGAGAACCTTCGAGACTTTAGTAGGAGGCAGATGGGCCACTATCTGAAGTGTGGACCAGCTCTCTTTGATCTACTTGAACTTTTTTCCTCTTTGCTTCTGGGGCCTCCTACTCTCAGGAAGGGAGGATTTGCTTTGCTTAATGTGATAAGCAGATCAGGCAGACTTGCTTGTGGGAGCAAGCAGATCACTTCTCTCTTAGTTTCAGATTCTTTACTTGCCACTGTTCACTGAATTTGGGCTACACTTGAGTCTAAGTTGAGGACAGAGTCTTAAAGGCTCCTGAGTCCTTTGACCAGCTTTGCTAGCAGTAAATCCCTGCTGGACTCTTCATGTCTTCTCCCAAATGTTTGTTAAAACACACAGGGGGGCAGTTGGGTGATTCGACTACATCTTAACGTCAGTGACTCATAATTGGGATCATAATGTGTTATGCATAGAATAAGGGCCTTGAGGATATCCTGATCCATGCTGTATCATTTTCCAAATAAAGTGATGACAACCATTTTTACTGTGGTAAAATACATGTAACATAAAATATACCATTTTAACTGTCTAAATGTGCAGTGCAGTGGCGTTAAATACATTCACATTGTTATGCAATCATCCTCACTATCCATCTGTGAAATGTTTTTATCTTTCCAAACTGAAATTCTGTACTTGTTAAACAATAACCTTACATTCCCTCCTCCTCCCAGCCCCTGGCAATCACCATTCTATTTCCTGTTTCTATGAATTTAACTACTCTTGATATCTCGTAAGTGGAGTTATACAGTGTTTGTCCTTTTGTGATGGTTTATTTCACTTAATGTCCTGTTCTCAAATTTCATCCATGTTGTAGCATGTGTGAAAATTTCCTTTCTTTTCAAGACTGAACAATATTTTATTGATGCATGTGCCGTATTTTGTTTATCCATTCATCTGTCAAGGTATAAAGAGAGTGAAAGTGAAGTCGCTCAGTCGTGTCTGACTCTTTGTGACCCCATGGACTGTAGCCCACCAGGCTCCCCCCTCCATGGGATTCTCCAGGCAAGAGTACTGGAGTGGGTTACCATTTCCTTCTCCAGGGGATCTTCCCGACCCAGGGATCGAACCCTGGTCTCCCGCATTCCAGGAAGACGCTTTAACCTCTGAGCCACCAAGTGAAGTCAATGTTAAATGTTCATATTTCTTTTTGTTCAGAACGCTATTTATGCTGGTGGTCTCAGCATCACTGATGTTAACAGCGTCACCTCTCACTCTGATTGTCCCAATTTGGATAGTGAGTTATATGGTTATCCTCTGAGGACCAGTCTTCTAGAATCTCCATATTTCCTATAATTGATCTCATGTTCAGTGCAAGTTTACAGCTCTTCTGAAAACATTCACTAAACTTGGCACTGACAAGTCATACATCTTTCAAGCACAAGTAGGACATGTCACTGGGTGGTATTTTCCCAAATGAAGGAAGAAGAGATGATTGGTGGTTTTCAAGCAGCTGGATTAATATTTTATTGACATCACAATTCCGGAGACCAGACTACCCAAGTCTGCCAAAATTGGAGAGCATTCCTAGCAAGTCTTAGAGGCAGCCAGAAAATAGGTCACCAGTGTCTCTCTCATAGCTGGGTGAAAACAATGGTTAATATGAATGTCTTTCTTGCCACAGTGATCTGAAGCCTCTGTTAATAGCTGTTAAGGGAGGAAAGAGATGTGTGATTTTTTTCCCCCAAGGAGAATTTGCATCATTTGCTTAAGTAGGAGAAGCTGTCTGATGGTATAGTGGTGGGGAGTTTAAGTTTGCTGCAGTGCAATTGATGAAATAGGCAATGTGTAAAGCATAGTAGCTGGAGAGAACCAGCATGAGCTGATCTCTCAGGATCTTCTGAACTTCCAGGCTGATGACATGAATTAGTCTTCACTTTGTCAGGAGGAAGCCTCCCTAGGATTAAAGTTCTCTCTGAGCATAAAACTGGTCTGGCTTGTTCACTGGTATATCTGCCGCATGCAGAGGATGACTGCCCCAGGGTAGATATTTTGATAAATATCAGAGGAATGGATGAGTGAATGACTAACTTTGTGCCTGTCACTTAGTTTCTCAAGAATCTAGTCATTTCATCTGTAAAACAGGAACAATACCACCTTCTCTAATGTTGTTTTAGGATTATACTGTTTAGGACCTTCCCCTAAGGGAAGCATGGAATAAGATGACCCCAGACAAGGGGTATATTGTACCATCAATAAAATTGTATAATTGAATTTTACAATTAAAGAAGCCAGAAAAACATATCATAGTTAAACCATTGTTAAATTTTAACAACTCCCTCTGGTCTGTCTGGTTAATCATTTTAGAACAAAACCGTAATTGAAGTAATGAACTATACATGCCCTTAATTTAAACAGTTTTGCAAATTGTGTCAGAAATAGTAACTGTTCACCAAAATCTGTGTCCTCCTATTTTCCCTTGATGCACAGCCAGGCTCCATTTCCCAACCCCTGTATCAGTTAGGAGTGGCCATGTGCCTGACTTTTATTAGGTCAGCTGGGACAGAAGTGGTATGGCTCTGTCTTGGCATGTTTCTTTAAACTCCCCAGAGTGATCCTCCATGCTCTTTGACAGCCTTGCAGAGTGATAAATTTGGCTTAAAGTTCAAGTTGAAAAAGGTGGATCTTCTCCCTGATTGAGCTCGTGGAAGAGAGTGATATCTGCCATACAGAAACACTCACCTTGGGCTGTTAAATGAGTGAGAAGACATTTGTGTTGGAGGCCATTATATATCCTGGAATTTGTTTGTTAGCAGCAGATAGTGTCAGCTAAATAATACAGTTTTACTACCTCAGTACTCTCTTGCCACCTCCATTATCTGAAAATGTCAAACATTTTCAACTTTTTAAATTATTTATTCTAGTATTTACATCAAAATCTCTAAATAACAAAACTTTTATTGCTAGTTTCTTTTAATTTCTTTTAATTTACGTGGTTTATTGACTTCTTACTCTGGAAGATAAAAATGTATCTTTTTTCCACCACTGTCCTTTTAGCCCTGCCCCTCATTCCTATGACATAGTTGTAACATAAAAATAAGTCAATATTTCTTATTTAAATTATTCTTAGCTTATGAACACGTTTTGTAGCTGAGGTGGTTCACTTTACATGATCAGTTTTTCTTTATGAGATTCGTTTATCTGGAATTAACAATTTATTCACTCACTCTTCTTCCTCATTTTCTTTATCCTTCTCTCCCTTTTCCCACTTGCTTAGTTTTCTAAGTGCTAATCATAATGCATGCATGCTAAGTCACTTCAGTTGTGTCTGACTCCTTGCAACCCTACTGACCTCAGCCTGCCAGGCTCCTCTGTCTGTGGGACTCTCCAGGCAGGAGTACTGGAATGGATTGCCATTCCCTCCTCCAGGGGATCTTCCCAACCCAGGGATCGAACTGGTGTCTCTTATGTCTCCTGCATTGACCAATGATTTCTTTACCACTAGCACCACCTGGGAAACCCACTAATTATTATTAATCCAATCTCAAATTCTTAACCAGCTGAGTACGTCTTCTCTCAGTACCTCAAAGAAATTAAAATTTGTATCAGTTTCATTTTCTTAAAGAAATATTTCCCATCCAACTACAACCAATCTGAAAAATAGTTCTCTTAACCTGTTGAATAACTGTCATTGTGCAGACTCTTTTCAATATCATAAGTAAAAATGTTATCTGTCTTTTTAGTTCGGTTCAGTTCAGTCGCACAGTTGTGTCCGACTCTTTGTGACCCCATGAATCGCAGCACGCTGGGCCTCCCTGTCCATCACCAACTCCTGGGGTTCACTCAGACTCAAGTCCATCGAGTCGGTGATGCCATCCAGCCATCTCATCCTCTGTCATCCCCTTCTCCTCCGGCCCCCAATCCCCCCCAGCATCAGAGTCTTTTCCAGTGAGTCAACTCTTCACATGAGGTGGCCAAAGTACTGGAGTTTCAGCTTTAGCATCATTCCTTCCAAAGAAATCCCAGGGTTGATCTCCTTCAGAATGTATCTGACTTTCTCAAGAGATCTTTAGACACTAATTATTCCCATGTTAATCCTCACTCCCAAGGTACCTGTTTTCCCCACGTCCTAATAAACCTTTTAGGAATTCATACTAAAGATTCCTCTTGGCTTTTCCACGTTAAGCACAGAATTAAGATTTCTTGGATCTGCAAAGTCATATTGTCAACATATCCTGTCCATATGCTTCCAACTTCCAAAATCTTAATGTCTCATCGCCCAGTCTTTAATTTCACACAGTTTCATGCCTGAAAACATTTCTAGCATCTTTGTAGGGCTTAGGGAGTGGATTAAATAGAAATATATGTTTTCAATCTGCCATCTCTAATAATAAGATGCATGCAATTTAACTTCATTAACAACATGTTAAATCATAGATATCTAATGTAAGATTATTCCTTGAATTATATGAGCTCTCAATCTATTACCCACATAGAAAATTTTCTCCTTACTGACAGCAAAGCTATTCATGAAAAGGTGAGTACATAAACATTTAGAGGACAATGTAAAGTCACTCAGCACTCATTCAACAAATAATTATTTAGTGACTATGACAGGTCAGGTATTGGAAATACATAAGTGAGCAATGCATCATCCTAATTTCAGGAATGCACCTTGTTGGTGAGTAATTTTTTAAAAAATTAAATATGAATAGAATATTAGGGCTTTGACAATGTCAACAAAGTGGAATTCAGAAGTAGGGTATCTATTATCAACTGAATGATTAAGAATTAAAGACATATTCAATGTTAATATTCCAAGAGATGGAAAGAAACCCAGTTAGATAAAATAGAAATAATGAAAGCATAGAGATAAGAAATATGATACATTTAAATAACTGACTATGATGCTAGAAGAAGATAAGAGTAGAAAGTTTCACATGAGTGAGACAGTAAGGGGCTATATATGGCATGTTAAGTTGTTTAGAACAATGATGAGCCATAGAATAGTCTTAGTTGGGGCGTGACAGGTGAATGGGGCCGTGTAAGAGAAAAATCATGAAAAATCCACTGATCACAGTACCGTTTCCTACTCTGGCCTTCCCTGTCTAACTCATTTTATTGCACTCCCACGATTATTTAGCTAATGGTGTTGCAGTTAGCACAGCTACCTGATAGTCTTATTTACAACCATCAGTGACTTAGTGTACTATAAACTCTCAGAAATTGTGGTTAAAACATGTGTCTTCTGCCACTGCCCTGAGAAAAGAGGGGGCACTGTCATGAAGCAGATGATGTGCTCTGGTCCTTTTTCAGGCAGTAGAGCATGCTAATTCTGTTCTAGTGCTAAATCATTAGACTCTAGAGCTAACGGTTTCAATCTCAATTTAAGCCATTTTCTCTCTAGCAGCTCCGTGACTGCAGATCATATGTTATATCATTTCCCACCATCTAACAAATGAGTACCTTTTTTCCTGTCGAAGAATCATTCCCTCTGCCGATGTCATTCAAAGTTTGGGGCCTTTGAGAGAGTCCTCTTATTCCTGAATTATCAAACATTTTCTCTACAAGAGGAATTACAATACCCAAGGTGATTGGGGACAGTGAACATATAATCCCATATTCTCCAAGAAGGATAGTACAGTGTAAAAACAAGGCTAGATTAATCATATCATATTTACTGAGACTGAAATGCTAGCTTCAAAACTTGCTTATATAACTTATGGGAACTGAGTCTCTGACTCCTTTCTATAAAATAGGAATATATATACATGCCCATAGTGAAGGCAATGGCACCCCACTCCAGGACTCTTGCCTGGAAAATCCCATGGATGGAGGAGCCTGGTATGCTGCAGTCTATGGGGTCATGAAGAGTCAGACACGACTGAGTGACATCACTTTCACTTTTCTCTTTCATGCGTTGGAGAAAGACATGGCAACCCACTCCAGTGTTCTTGCCTGCAGAATCCCAGGGATGGAGGAGCCTGGTGGGCTGCCATCTATGGGGTCTCACAGAGTTGGACATGACTGAAGCGACTTAGCAGCAGCAGCAACAGCAGCAGGGTTATTCAAAGTATTAAATGAAATAATGTGAGTAGAACAAACTATTAAAATTATAAATACTATTGTGGGCTTTTTAATATTGAAAATTTCGAGATGGCTAATTGTGTACTTTAATTTCGGTATTTCTATTGGCTTAGTCCTTGCGAGAAATTTTTTTCTTCTATATTTTTATTATTGTAAAATACATTTAACATTTTTAAGTGTGCAGTTCAGTAGTTTTAAGCATTCATTATGTTATGCTACCATCACAACTATCTATCTCCAGAGTTCTTTTCCTTTTGTAAAACTTCAACTCTATACCTATTAAACAATAGCTCCTCATTTCTCCCTTGACCTTCAGCCCCTGACAAATATCATTCTGCTTTCTGTCTCTATGATATTGACCCTTCTAGATACATGGCAGAGATTTAAAAAATTATTAAATAAAAGAAGCAGCTCTCTCATCTGGAGCTAGCTCAATTTAAAACAGCTCATAGGGAAATCATGAATTCACTAAGGTTTTCTTTGAGCTCTGCTGGCCTCTACTTTTGTGACCTTTCAGTTCTCCTGTCCCTGTTCTCTCTCTTGTTATCCTGGGTCCTTATATGTTCTTTTACTTTCTCTTCTTCATATTAAAATTTAATTGTAGGAAATAAGGAATGATTTCTTAGTATTCAAATGTCATTTCTTTCTCAATTTAGGAAGATTTTGGCTACAAGTATGAGGAACACCTTCTTTAACTGCCTTAAAGGTTATAGAAATGAATTTTTAAATATACTAAGTCCTATATCAGAGCAGGATTCAGCTTTGTCAATTCCACTGCTCAGTAGCATTATTAGAGGTCAGTTTCCCTGTTCTGCCAGTAACAGCATTGGCTTTATCCTCAGGCTGGTTGTACTTAACAAAAGATGACTTCTTATAATAACTCAGTCTGTTTCTTCTTTCACATCAATCAGCCAAATATAAAAAACTTTTCTTTTCATAATTATAGAGTAAATGACCTTCCCTTTAGCCCTCTTAGACCAAGTTAAATGCCCAGTATTAAATCAAACACGTTTTTTTAGAGTGTCACCTCTCCCTGGCCAATCAGCCCTACCTTTGGAACTCTGAACGAAAGTATCTTCCTCTAGGCACAAAGGCTACCTAGCGGGCTTTGTTTAGGAAAGAAAAATGGAACTGTGATTCTATCTAGACTATTCACACCAAATGCACATCCCCTTCTTCCTCTAAAAATGACCTGTCTCATCAAAGAGCCTCCATGATCCAGTGAGCAGGTAGTAGGATTCATTGGGATGATGATATTCTCTGCAAGATGTACAAACATCTGCCTAAAGTCCCACCCAGAAGAGAACCAGGGGCTTTTGTGTCCCTCATCATGAATCCCCATTTTCTGTGGGCTTAAATGG
>SJYF01002266.1:483025-498575 GCA_006410515.1 Procapra przewalskii | reverse complement strand
GAACACTTATGTGTGTTAACTTTTAAGAGTATTATATATATATATATATAATATATATATATATATCCTTTACAAGTGGAATATCATATCTTGAGAAAACAATAAGTTGTCATGGGAGCTTGTTAAGTACTTATATGCTGTCCAGGTGTCAATGCCTAGTAGTAAGTTTAAAGCTTCAGCTGTAGTTCAGGAAGAGGTCTAGCCAGCCTTGTGGTTTATATTTATTAGGTTTATATTTACTCACATAGGCAGAAATTTCACATGTATAAATAGCTAACATTGTGTGAGGAGAGAAGAGGGTAGAAGAACAGGACTTTCTTTTGACACCTACTCTTAAGAAGGACTGAATGGACCATATGACAAGTAGCCAAAGAACTAAAGAGTGATTCCATAAAAGTCAAAGTATAGTGTTTCAAGCAGAAGGTACTCAAAACAGTCAAGTTACATAGACTTGAGACCAGAGAAAGACTGTCAAAAAATCATTGCATCTGACAATTCAAAGGTTATTTCTAACCTTTGAGAGAATAGTCTTGGGGGAATGATGAAGGAAGAAACTAGATTTCAGGTGACTAGGGAATATATAGGAGGTGGAAAATACAAGTCAGAGCCATGAAGATTACCATTTCAATATGGTGTCAGGTAAATGGCTGCTGCTGCTGCTAAGTCACTTTAGTTTGTATCCAACTCTTTGTGACCCCATAAACGGCAGCCCATCAGGTTCCTCTGTCCCTGGGATTCTCCAGGCAAGAATATTGGAATGGGTTGCCATTTCCTTCTCCAATACTTGCATGCATGCTAAGTTGCTTTAATCGTGTCTGACTCTGTACGACCCTATGTACAGCAGCCCGCCAGGCTCCTCTGTCCACGGGAACAATGCTGGAGTGGGTTGCCATTTCCTTCTCCACAGGTAAATGGAGTTAATACCTGATCCAGCTGAGAACAAGAACACAAAAATACGGTCATGTGCTTTTAATATATAACTTAGTATTTTGTATAATTAGTATTTTAGTATAATTTACTTAGTACTTTAGTATAATTTTCTACATATAGTAAGTTACATATGTACACACAGACATGTATATGTGTGTGTATATGCATGTATATAGGGCTTCCTCAGTGGCTCTGTGGTGAAGAATCTGCCTGTAATGCAGGAGAAACAGGAGACGCAGGTTCATTCCCTGGGTCAGGAAGATACCTGGAGGAGGGCACGGCAACACACTCCAGTATTCCTGCCTTGGAAATTTCATGGACAGAGGAGCCTGGTGGGCTATAGCCCATGGGGTTGCAAAGGATCACACACAACTGAAGTGACTGAGCACACACGCATGCATGTATACACACACACACACACACACACACCCCAATGTTTCTATACTATTTAGCATTTATCAGTCTTGCTTATTTTTTAAGCTAAAATTTCCAATGATACTTAGCATTTGAGGATAGCAGTTTTATGTATCCTTCTATTTCCTAGCTTTATTTAAGTCAGAGGATACTAACAAATTATTATTTAGAAAATTCATTCTATTTAAGATGGTAGAAAGTGAGGGAAAAGATAGAAAGAAAGGAAGAAAAGTGCCAAGGACTAAGGTTGTAAGTAAAAAAAAATAGAGAAAAGAAAGCTAACAAGGAATAAAGCAAAACATTACTTCTGCAAATCAGAAAAAAGCTAAAAGCAGCTGCAGAAGTTGTTGCTGATGAATTCAGTTCTTATCCTGGATATCTTTTCTGACTATCAAGGCAAGACATTTTGAGGAAGATTTCTGGGGTCATAGCTGAAATTTTCACATCAGGATTAGTTTAGATCTCCAGATCTCTGGCTCATGACCTCCTAAACAGAATATAAATTTGCTCTCAGAAGAAGGAAGGCAAGTTAATCTAGCAGAATGCTTTAAGTAGGTTTCCAAAAGGAACGTTTTTATCCATTCTGCTAAAATTGAAGAAAAGGCTAAATTTAGCTGTGATAGACCTCTAAATTGTCTACTAAATGCCACTGTGAATACTTTCAAACAAAATAACCTTGTGCTGCATAGGAGAAGCCAGTGAACACAGAATGAATGCTGTCATTATAAACAATTAATTCCACTCCTGTCACCATTTCAGATTATTTGAGCAAGGAAGAGCCATAGTGTTTATTGGACATTTGTTATTAAAAACATTTTCTATGTTTTTAAAAGTAGATTTTGAAAAATATATGTGCTGTTAATGTCTGGCATGGTTTTGTCACAAGTAAATATGGTTGGTGAATAAAATTCAGGGGTGAAGGCAGACTCCAACTCCCAGAATTATGAGAAGATGCTAATGTGCAAATGGAAAGTTTCCCATTTTGTGTTTATTATAAAGAGCAAACACACACACACACATAAGGAAAAGAATACAGAAACTCCAAGAGCAAGACTGTAAAGAGACCGAGTTTAACATAGCTACTCTTTTACTTTCTGTTTTCATACGTTCTCCTTCGTCTATCAAAATTAGGTGCTTATTATGAGTTTTGATTTTTAAAGATTCTGTTCTCAACCAGGAGTCAATAAAGCTCTATTTTAACTAAGAAGCTGTTTAGAATTAGTTCCTCTAGCATAGCTGAATTTTAAACAGTCAACCAATAAATACCATATATATCTTATATGTGTAGTACTATGGGGTGACGGCCTAGATATGGCTTGTAGCATATTATCTTTGTTAGGCCAATAAAAGATGACACAGAGAACAATAAAGATAACGATTAAGGCTGGTTGATGGAGCTACTACTGCCTTATATTAGTAGCATTATCCATTCCAAACAGCGTAGTAGTATAAGAGAGAGTATAACCTTCCAGTGAAAATTACAGAATCTGGGGCCAGTTTACTGGTTCTGCCATGTATTAGCTGTATGAAGTGAAAGTGAAGTGAAGTTGCTCAGTCGTGTCTGACTCTTTGCGACCCCATGGGCTGTAGCCTACCAGGCTCCTCTGTCCATGGGATTTTCCAGGCAATAGTCCTGGAGTGGATTGCCATTTTCTTCTCCAGGGGATCTTCCCAACCCAGGGATCGAACCTGGGTCTCCCGCATTGTAGACAGCCGCTTTACCGTCTGAGCCACCAGGGAAGTTATGACCATGGGAAAATCCCTGAAAATACACATGCTTCAGTTTGATGTGTTTATCGTGGAAGCAAATCTAGTATCTTCCTCATAAAATTGATTTTGTCATTTCCCTCCTGTCTATGAGAGGTGTTTGGTTGGGGATTAACACTGTCAAGCAAGTTTCTCCAGCATCATTTTCAGGTTTAGTAGGTAGATAGTAGGTTTGAATACAAAGGATTCATCACGTCCAATTTAACATTTCTGGGCTTCTGATCATTACTATAGTTGCCTCGTTATTCAATGACACTAATGAATCCTCTTCTTCATTGTAGCATAGATTGCTATAGAAGAAAGGCCAGAAACCACATGAAAAGACTGGTGCCAGAGTCCCAGAGATGGTAGGAAAAGTCCTGACACCAAACTGCAAAGCAAGGAAAGCCATTAGCTCAGTGACACCCATGGACAGTCTTGCTCACCAGCAGAAAGGGACATGGCTCAGTGGGTATGAGTGATTCAGACAGCAGGAGTCCCCTGAGGGTGAGGAAGCCAACTCAAAGCTTTTGTTCTGGAGGGAGGTCAACATTCCAGCTGCTGATAGGAGAGCAACAGGATAGTTGCCTGACACTGAGCTTGCCCTGAACTTACCTAGGGTTTTCCCACTCTTTCTATGTCTTTCTCTCTAACTCTCTCCATGTGCTGACATTTTACTTGTTCTTAAAGCTGTATAAGTGAGGAATATAGATGGGATTCTGTTACTTCCCACAAAAAGGAAAACTAAGTCAATAAAAACTTGCAAAGAAAAATAGACTTACATGATTAGAATACACAGAAAAGTCCAGCACATAGGATTTGCTTCAAGCATGGCTGGGCTCAGTGCTTGGAAATTGTTGTTAATGATAGTGATGTGACAATAGAGCCTAGAGGCAGAAACACAGCCAAGCAATGGGAAAGTACTAGTCTTACAGAAAAGGGAGATGGCCAACATGTTGGATCAAAGCCAGAACTGACCTCTTCGGCCTGATTGCTATAGATTTTGTGTCTACTCTTCACCCAACACCGTGGCCAGGAGCATGGACTGGCCTAGATTTTCCCCGGTCCTCACAGATCACCAGATGGGGCCAGCACCACCAGACCACAAGGCTGACGCCGGGGAGAGGAAGTCCCCGAGTGAAAAGACAATCCTGAAATTCTGTTACAGCAGGAGAGGAATAAGTGGTTGATTTATGGAAGGAAAAAAAAAAGCCACTGCCACTACTAAAAATAACTTACAAATCCCTCTGATGTAGCCTTGTTTATATTTTATTTCCTTCAGGAAATTTTTCCTGCAAATTCAGGAAATTTTCATCAGCCAGAATTGAACCCTTCCCCTCCAAGTTCTGTTAAGCAATTCTGCTTATTTGCCTTGTCATATTCACTTGTGTATATGCCTTCTCTCCTTGTATAATTTCTGATTAGAGGCACTGTTTTGTTTGCACCTGAATTGAACATAGAGTCTAACACAACATGTTGCATATGGAAACTGTCATTAAGAAATATTGGCTACAGTGTTTATACATAGATTTCTTTTTGATTTGAAAAATAGATGTATCATTTTTAGAAAGATGAAATAGCTCTAAGTGATTAAGGACCCATGAAAATCAGTCATAGATAGCTTTTGGGGATTTCTCATATTATTATCTGCAGAGTTTATTTACTGTTTATATCTTCATCAGTCTTGAATCACACACAATGATTTCACTTTTCTAAGAAGATTTTATTAACCAATATTAGTTGAACACCTTGATGCATAGAAAGTAAGTAACATGATGTTTCTCTACAGTCTCAGTTTCTCATATAAGCCTAGTATTGTAATTTTTGTTGCACAGAAATGACTGAAATATACAGAGGTTAAAACAAGTAGCTGAGCTGTAGAGCTTGAGATGGAGACTGGATCTGAATTCAGATCTGACTGAAACAATGAGTGCTTTGGTCATAACACAAATATCATATGCTCTATGTTTTAACATTTATGTGTCCTGGATTTCATCACATGGGAGTGAGTTGTTGCTTTTCTGTGGTCTACTAGAAGGTGAGAGCATATTTTTATTGTTTTCTTCATTTTCAAGCCCCTGCTGCTGCTGCTGCTAAGTCGCTTCAGTCGTGTCCGACTCTGTGCGACCCCATGGACAGCAGCCCACCAGGCTCCCGCGTCCCTGGGATTCTCCAGGCAAGAACACTGGAGTGGGTTGCCATTTCCTTCTCCAATGCATGAAAGTGAAAAGTGAAAGTGAAGTCGCTCAGTCGTGTCTGACTTTTAGAGACCCCATGGACTGCAGCCCACCAGGCTTCTCCATCCATGGGATTTTCTAGGCAAGAGTACTGGAGTGGGGTGCCATTGCCTTCTCCGTTCAAGCCCTTAATACCAAGTAATAATATTTTTCCTTAATCCCTTTTTTCCTTTTCTCCTTCCTTTTTTTTTTTTGTTATAATCTTTGAAATAGATGTAGAACATTCTGCATTTAGGAAGATATAATGGCATTGGGGTCCCCTGCTTGGCTTCTTGGGATAAAGAAGTTTAAGTTTAATCCTTGCTTCTACCAGTAAAAATTCTATCCTCTTGAAGAAGATTGTAAACTTTGTCTCCTTTTCCTTAAAATGGCTAATAATAGTAGTGCTTCTTTTATAGGGTTCCTATGAGACTTAAATGGAATACTTTATGAACACCATTAACTGTGAGCCTGGCACATAGTAAACACACAATAAAATCTGTGCACTATTGGCTACTATTTTTTTTATGAAGTACATTTGATCTTTCAGACTTTATGACCTTTGAATTATTTTAAAATTTTGTAAATCTATTTCCAAAACCAGAAAGTAGAACTTTTCAAAATAACCAAAAGATAGCAGTCAAATAAAGGTTAATGCAAGTATAGCATTAAATATATAAAACCATAATAACTATTCTGTGCCATCAGATGATCCAGGGAATTCAGAATCTCATAGAACTGTCCCAGTGTTATTATCTCATGAATTGAAAAACTTATAGCATCAACTTCTAATGAGGTCAAGCTAATCTCAACAAACATGAGAACAGGTCCAAAATCTGACTGCAAAGTGAAAATCAGCCAATGGAACTGTTGAAAATATTTTGTTTTCACTTAGTTCTTTCTTTTCCTCCCCTGAAAAATCTGAGAAAGATCAGAGACATAATGTCCAAACAGGTCATTATTATTTTTAAACGTAACATTCCCTTAACTCTGGGATAGACTCCTTTTTTTTTTTTTTTTTTTAGTTGGGTCATATTGTTGCCTTGAAGGGTAGAGGAAAGACTTAGTGAACCTTGAGTCCTGAGTCAGAAATGACTGATGGGTAGCACAAAAGGGAGGAAGAGAGGGGAGGACTCAATCCATATTTAACATCTGCAGAGTTAATGATAGTTACTTCTTTCTTCAACCTGCTCTAACATCTCCCTCTCACCAATGTTCTGTGGTTGCTAAGCAACCTCTCCAAGAAGCAGTGGTGAAGCAGGATCTGTCAAGTTCATTATTTTTGCCTTACAGAGGCAGTGGCTATGATGAAAGTAAAGGTACTGTACTTTATCTCTGCTTGTACTTCATCTCTGTCTCCCTCAGCCCCACTCCTTTCTCACTTCTTGCTTTTAGGTACTCCTGGAGATCTAGAAAGAATTGGACATAGTATTTTGTCTGAGAAGGAAGTAAGTGAAGAGGGGAAAAAGTTGAAAACATAATGTTTATCTCAATTTCCATTTCCAGTTACTCTGTAAGCAGGTTACAAAATCAAGCAATCTTGAAATTCAGCAAAAGAAGACAGGGATAAAATTAATGGTAGCTCTGTCCAAGGGATGATATACTTCAAGGGGAGAAGAGATCCTAGTTTCTCCAATCCACTCATTATATGTTTCGCTGTGTGTTAACTATGAATCTAAGACAAAGTTAGAGTCAGGCAGTGGTGACAGAATATTTAAGACAAAATTGGCTGTTATATGCAGGGCCTCTATTTTTGCATATAACTTCAAAATATTATGTTGGGATTGGAATTTCTTATATTTGATTTGTTCCACTGAAATTAACTTAAAAAAAATTTTTTTGGAGACTAAATTGGCCTGTATTTCTTTCTTCCAGGGTAATTTGATGAGTCTTTTTGACATAAAGTTATATTCTCTTCCATAGAATAATTATAACAAAATAGAATACTGGCTAATAGTATTCATTTTGGAAGTATACAAACATGAAGCCATAACTTAATTTCAGTTTAATAGTTACATAATCCTGGATCCTGAATGGATCCGTTAAGTCTTGCTAACCCTTGGTTTGATAACGTATAAAATGAGGATTTAAATGTACTATCTTCAAGAGTAGTTGTGGAGATTAAATGAAGTAATTCATGTAAAGCTTAGAAGAGTGAATGCACAAAATAAGTGTCAAATAGGTAGGATGTCAATATTATTTTTTAAATTTTAGTTATTCCCAGTATCTTGCATTATTTGCATGTATTACTATGCATTACTTCTGTGACAGTGCTAAGTACAATGTTAAATAATATCAAAAGCAAGTGTCTACATTCAGAGTTAATATTTATAAAAAGATAATATTAAAAAAAGAGCCTTTTTTTAGTTCCATTGAATGTCAGCTTTTTGGTGAGAGAATTTGGTTCTGTGGAAAACCCATACTGATCAAGAACGGTGACCCAGTGTTCTTTTCTTCCACCAGACTCCAGTCCTTCAGAAGAGCTAGGCGGTACATCAATGAATGTCCTTACACTTAAACAATAGTTCAGCAGAAATAATTTGAGATACAATTTGACTGACAAAATAAAATCCAGGAAGATTTGTCTGAAATGAGATGAAGAATTCTGTCTTCAGGAATTTATTGTATTTTCAATATAACTAGATCAGTTGCAAAATCCAGGGAGTCTTAATTTAATACCTAAACCTTCTTGAAAAAGTTAAACATTTCATTTCCATTCTCATGGTTTCATACTAGCATTTTGCCTAAACTTGTATTTATTTTCTCTGCAGCCACATGTTGCTAGTAAGTGTGCTTAATAAAGGTGCACAGTAATTTGGTTATCATTTTGAGAATAGGAGAATTTAGAGCTCAGATAAATGTTAAACAGTAAAGAATGTTTATATATGCATAAGTGTTAGTCGCTCAGTCATGTCTGACTCTGTGACCCCATGGACTGTAGCCTGATTGGCTCCTCTGTCTGTGAAATTCTCCAGGCAAGAATACTGGTAAGTGAAAGTCACTCAGCTGTGTCCTACTCTTTGTGACCCCATGGACTGTGTAGTCCATGAACTTCTCCAGGCCAGAATACTGAAGTGGGTTGCATTTCCTTCTCCAGGGCATCTTCTCAACCCAGGGATCAGGTCTCCCACACTGCAGGCAGATTCTTTACCATCTGAGCCACCAGGGAAACTCATATATGCATACTGCATATATTAAATGTGGCATATCTAATTATTATTTGTGAGAAGATACCTAAATTGGAAAGTGATGGGAATTTGGGTAATTCAATAGATTCAGCTTCCCTGGTGGCTCAGAGGTTAAAGTGTCTGCCTCCAATGCAGGAGACCTGGGTTCAATCCCTGGGTCGGGAAGATCCCCTGGAGAAGGAAATGGCAATCCACTCCAGAATTCTTGCCTGGAGAATCCCATGGACGGAGAAGCCTAGTAGGTTACAGTCCATGGGGTCACAAAGAGTCAGACACAACTGAGTGACTTCACCTTCACCTTCAATAGATACCTCATCAGTGACCCTAATCATGTTCTTTTTTTTTTCTTCCTGTTCCTCACTTAATAAGAACAATATCCCACTCTCTGGCTTTCAAGAAAACTTCTTGATAAATAAGAACATGTCTGATTCTTTGGGAGAAAGAGCATCAAGAGGAGGATTTCTGAGGATATTTCCATTGAGTCAGCTGGACTTGAGGATAAGGACTGTCTCTCTGGTTTCCCCTCTGGAGTAGTCATATTTTCTAATGGTGTAGAGCATATAAATCACTCATATCTGGATTTAAAGCTGTATCCTAACATGCACTTACTTAACCTTTCTACATCTTGGTTTCCATTGTAAACGAGAAGTCATAATAGAGGTGGTGTGATGACCATGTGCTTAACATGGTGGCTGGAACATATGTTTCATTAATAGCATCTTCATCAACATTAACTTTTCTTCATTTAAGTCCATACATTCAAGCTTTTGTGAATGCTGCATAAGTGAGGATATATTCTAAAGGTATTCCTAAGCCCATGCTGTCTCTGTGTATAGGTAGGACTATAATTCTAGTTACAGAAGTGGCCCAAAACTTCTACAAGAAGATTGACTCCCACAGATATAAATTTCAGTGGCTTAAGATAGGTAGAAAAGGGAATAGAAGTTAGGTAAGAATGAGCGGTGGGCTTACAAACATGCCTACTGACGAAGAATCTTGAGAATTTTGCCTCCAAATCTTATGGACGCTACTGACTCTGATTGCAGTTTTCCAGTTCAAAAATAAACATGAAATATGTTTTGAGCAAAGAGTCAGAAGTGGGATTTAGGCCTAAACTTGATTCTTTTGTGAGCATCAGTTTCCTTACTTGCAAAATTAGGCTTTAACTGAGAATTTATTTGGTATTAGACATAATATAGGTATAGTATATTAAATAAACTATAATTCTCTTGTAACCCTAACATGTATCTTCAGGTTATATGTTCTTACCCTTCCTTTCTCTCTCAATTTGAACCAGTTCTAAGAAATCTGTGAATGTCATACCAAAGTGTTGAGAGTTATCATCCAGTTTCTATAAAGAGAATAGTCATCTATTCATGAAATTATCTGAGGTTATGCCATTAAAGACTTTGTAAAAAGCAAACAGAGTCTTATGTAAGGATGAATAATATAAACACCTAATCAACTGTGGGATTTCTTTGGAAGGAATGATGCTGAAGCTGAAACTCCAGTACTTTGGACACCTCATGAGAAGAGTTGACTCATTGGAAAAGACTCATGCTGGAAGGGTTTGGCGGGGAGGAGAAGGGGACGACCAAGGATGAGATGGCTGGATGGCATCACGGACTCGATGGATGTGAGTCTGAATGAACTCCAGGAGAGGGTGATGAACAGGGAGGCCTGGCGTGCTGCGATTCATGGGGTTGCAAAGAGTTGAACACGACTGAGCGACTGAACTGAACTGAAGTGGACCTCTCATCAGAATCTCCTTTAAGCTACAAGGCATATGTTATATTCAAGACACTGATTTCATATTTTTTTGTAAGAATGTGATCCTAGCAATTGAAATTTCTGCTCTACAAATGGTTTTCAACTACTGACTGATCTATATTCCCTTTCTGGGAAGTTACATCTTTCAGGGCCAATTCCCAATTCATTGGCAATGCCTCTTTTACAGAATTTAATAAATTTTAAGGAACTCTCCCCAAATGTATGTTTTTAGTTTAAACCAAAGCAACTTTATACCTTGAACATAATTATTCACCAGATAAATTTTATTTCATTCATCTACCATTTGTTTTGTGCTTCCTATGAGTCTGAATGAGTGCCTTTCATAAAAATTCTAAGCAAAATCATCAGCATCAATCTTTCCTAAAAACAACATACATTGTGTAAGTTAAAAGTATCATAGATATTATCATGAGTTGTCCTTAGAGGGATGGTATTTGAATAGCTGGGAAGCAAAACTTCCTTCCTGTCCTAAGTATGGATTTGTCTAGTTGGTACCTAGCCATTAACAGATGCAGAACCATACACTTATATTTTTATAGAGTCAGTTCCATCTAATGCAGAGTCTTTCTCTATCTCTGTCACTATCTCTAATTCTTGCTCCATTTGTGAAAACCGTCCCTTTCTCCCTCCAATATTATGTGCTAAACACATCAGTCTTGTAGCTTTTATGCGTTTCTACCATAATTATGCAGGTTTAACCTTTACACATGAATAAGTTACTGTGTGGGTGGCAGGATGAACAGTTAAAGAGCACTGCTGTTGCAGAACAAGAATATGGGAAATAGAACAGCACAATGACTTTAAAAGTTTATGCTGTCTTGAATAGCTTTCTGTTGTGGTTACATTAGAGCAGAGTCACAAAAAGCATTACCAGAGTGTTTATTTATTCACCATTGAATTTCTTCTAGCCTTGAAGAAACTGCAAATTTCTTAATCTTGTCCAGGAAGATTCATGAAGTTGAAAGATTCCCCCTTTTCTGAATCAGTTGTTTGCATCAAGACTTGCATTCATCTTACTGACCACTGGTTGCTTTAATCCTTCCTAATTAAAGAAATGACGAAGCTACTCTGTAGTGCTTATAGCTTCTCTAAATAGAGATTTTAAAAACTTCTTGGATCATGATCTCTTATAGAATATCTGGAATCTGTAGGAAATATAAATAAGTATAATTTCAATAATGTGAATAACAAGTTAACAATTTTTTTTATCATTCTAAGATATTTTACTCTGTGTGTGTGGGACTTTGTGTGTATTAGTATGTGTATGCGTGGGGTAGAGTTGGAAGCCTTAAAAGGGCATTCAAGTAACTAATACATCATGTTCCTTTGTATGTCTTCCCATTAAATGGCTTCAGATGCAGAATGGATGCTTCTAAGAGATGGCTGAAAGCTTGTTCTGAAACACAACATTTGGGTTCCTTTCTTCATGACTATGCTATTATAACCATACACAGGGTCCACAGACCTGACAATATGCAAGGAATCAGAAAAGAATTTAGGAAATCAATATATCCTTTTTATCTCTAAAATCTTACTGAAGGTAATCATGTTCCATGGAAGGCAGCAGGGAAGGTCAAAGTGATGGAAAGAATTAAAGCAAAGGCTGGAGAGGATGGAAGCAATAGTATGTGAATAAGAACAAGCTGTATATTGTCACCCTACTTATTTAACTTATATGCAGAGTACATCATGAGAAGTGCTGGGCTGGATGAGGCACAAGCTGGAATCAAGACTGCTGGGAGAAATATCATTAACCTCATATATATAGGTGACACCACCCTTATGGCAGAAAGCAAAGAAGAGCTAAAGAGCCTCTTGATGAAAGTGAAGAGGAGAGTGAAAAAGTTGTATTAGCTCAGCATTCAGAAAACTAAGATCATGGCATCTGGTCCCATAAATTCATGGCATATAGATGGGGAAACAGTGACAGATTTTATTTTGGGGGGATCCAAAATCACTGCAGATGGTAACTGCAGCCATGAAATTAAGACACTTACTCCTTAAAAACAAAGTTATGATCAACCTAGACAGCATATTAAAAAGCAGAGATATTACTTTGTCAACAAAGGTCCATCCAGTCAAGGCTATGGTTTTCCCAGTAGTCATATATGGATGTGAGAGTTGGACTACAAAGAAATCTGAGCACCGAAGAATGGATGCTTTTGAACTGTGATGTTGGAGAAGACTCTTGATGGTCCCTTGGACTGTGAGGAGATCCAACTAGTCCATCCTAAAAGAAATCAGTCCTGAATATTCATTGGAAGGACTGATGTTACAGCTGAAACTCCAATACTTTGGCCACCTAATGCAAAGAAGTGACTCATTTGAAAAGACCCTGATGCTGGGAAAGATTGAAGGTAGGAGGAGAAGGGGATGACAGAGGATGAGACTGTTGGATGTCATCACCTACTCAATGGACACGAGGTTGAGTAAACTCTGGGAGTTGGTGATGGACAAGGAGGCCTGGCGTGCTGCAGTCCATGGGGTAGCAAAGAGTTGGACACGATTGAGTGACTGAACTAAAGAACAAGCAAATCAACAAATCAAGTTAACTGAACTCTTTTTAACTGAGCTGTGCTTTATCAGAGGTGTTAATGAATTGAACTATTGACTCAACCTCAGTTCAGTTCAATTCAGTCGCTCAGTCATGTCTGACTCTTTGCAGCTGTATGCACTGCAGCACGAGCTTGCTCAAACTCATGTCCATTGAGTCAGTGATGCCATCCAACAATCTCATCCTCTATTGTCCCCTTCTTGTCACACCTTCAATCTTTCCCGGCATCAGGGTCTTTTCCAAGGAGTCAGTTCTTCACATTAGGTGGACAAATTATTGGAGCTTCACCTTCAGCGTCAGTCCTTCCAATGAATATTCAGGGCTGATTTCCTTTAGGATGAACTGGTTAGATCTCCTTGCAGTCCAAGGGACTCGCAAGAGTCTTCTCCAACACCACAGTTCAAAAACATCAATTCTTTGATTCTCAGCTTTCTTTATAGTCCAACTCTCACATCCAAGCATGACTACTGGAAAAACCATAGCTTTGACTAGATTACATTGTTGACAAATAATGTCTCTGATTTTCAATATGCTGTTTAGGTTGATCATAACTTTTCCTCCAAGGAGCAAACATCTTTTAATTTCATGGTTGCATTCACCATCTGCAGTGATTTTGGATCCTCCCAAAACAAAGTCTGTCACTGTTTCCATTGTTTCTCCATCTATTTGCTATCAAGTGATGGATCCGGATGCCATGATCTCAACTTAGATGCTATGAATAATTACTGATGAAATCAGTCACAATGATTTCTAATTATAACTGATGGATACTAATTGCTATGACCTGCACAGAAGTTTTGACAAGCAAAATTCAGGTACTACCTCTCTCAGTGAGCAGGCAAACAAACACAGCATTTATTCTTCACCATGGAAAAGGAGTACATCAAGGCTGTATATTGTCACCCTGCTTATTTAACTTATATGCAGAGTACATCATGAGAAGTGCTGGGCTGGAGGAAGCACAAGCTGGAATCAAGATTGCTGGGACACATATCAATAACCTCAGGTATGCAGATGACAGCACCCTTATGGCAGAAAGTGAAGATGAACTAAAGTGCCCTTTGATGAAAGTAAAAGAGGAGAGTGAAATAGTTGGCTTAAAGCTCAACATTCAGAAAACTAAGATCATGGCATCTGGTCCCATCACTTCATGGGAAATAGATGGGGAAACAGTGGAAACAGTGGCTGGCTTTATTTTTCTGGGCTTCAAAATCACAGCAGATGGTAACTGCAGCCATGAAATTAAAAGATGCTTACTCCTTGGAAGGAAAGTTATGACCAACCTAGACAGCATATTAAAAAGCAGAGGCATTACTTTGTCAACAAATGTCCCCCTAGTCAAGGCTATGGTTTTTCCAATAGTCATGTATGGATGTGAGAGTTGACTATAAAGAAAGCTGAGCACTGAAGAATTGATGCTTTTGAACTGTGATGTTGGAGAAGACTCTTAAGAGTCCCTTGGACTGCAAGGAGATCCAACCAGTCCATTCTAAAGGAGATCAGTCCTGGGTGTTCATTGGAAGGACTGATGTTACAACTGAAACTCCAATACTTTGGCCACATGTGAAGAGCTGACTCTTTGAAAAGACCCTTATGCTAGGAAAGATTGAGGGCAGGAGGAGAAGGGGATGACAGAGGTTGAGATGGTATCATCGACTCAATGGACATGGGGTTGGGTGGACTCCGGGAGCTGGTGATGGACAGGGAGGCCTGGCATGCTGTGTTTCATGGCGTTGCAAAGTTTGGACACAACTGAGCAACTGAACTGAATGGATAAATATAAATTAAGTATCAATCATTCATTCTCATGTTGATGGATACAATCTAAGATGATTTGAGTTTACCAATTTCAGAATTTTACACAGTGGACTAATATTTAGTCATGCTAAATCATAAGACTCTACTATGTATTTTCACCAAATAAGGGTCTATGAAATGTTAATAACTGTTATTTTCTAAGACTGGGTGCTATGGTAGGTATGTGTGAGAAAGTGAAGAAGAGGGAAGCTGATTTTTTATTTTGATTTATGTTTTAATTAGTAGTTTAGGTGTTTTCTAATGTTTGCTCTTTCTAGTTGGGGAGTAGTTAGTCATTTCTGGTTCACATTTAGAATGCCCACGCATATTAATAGCAAGTGGAGTTTGTGTTTCAGTGGGAATTTATCAAATGAAACTGCTTCTCACAGCTCCTGGAATCTCAGGGTTAATTGGAGTGTTATTTTTTGATGTAGTCAGAACAGATCAGTTTCCTGTTCATGTAATCAGAACAAAGGCTTTGCAGCACACTTATTAAATTCTTCCAGCACCAAAGCCATTATTTAAGAAACAAGGCAACCACATTTGTAGATAATGCCTCTGGAGGCTTGGATAGGAGGAGAAAAATAAGTTGTCTTCAGTCTAAACCTGGCAGATTTTAGGAAAGAGGTATACAGCTGTTTTTTTGTCAGACTAAGAATTTTAATTTAAAAACATCTTTCAGATCAAGAAAGAAGCACCTGCTATCCTAATCAATTAATACCAGGGAATTTAGACTGATGAAATGAGGAATTATGGGTCTATAGTACAACTTTAATGTGCTCTAGGTAGCTGCTGTAACACTGTGGGTAAATGGTGGCGTGTAAAACAATGTTCTTTGATGCGGGTATGGGGGAAGGAAAGGAAAAGACACCCAAGAGTCCTGATTTAATGTGATGGTGCTGTTTTTGATAACC
>SJYF01002266.1:470299-482316 GCA_006410515.1 Procapra przewalskii | reverse complement strand
CTCTTTCTGTGGCCTTGTAGGACATCTTTATTATCTTTTTTCCTTTGTTCCCTTTCCTTCCTCCTGTGATAGTTCAGTTTCCATCCTAATTCCTTGTTTGCTTATGATCCAAATATCCATGAAAGCGAGAATCATGAAAGAAAACTGCACTCTATCAGAGAAGGATGAACGCGCGTACTGGCTGTGTTGCTTACAGATTATATTGATTCAGAGTATGGGTTTTAGAAGAAAGGTCTGAGTCCAGATGTTTTAGGTACCACAGGCAAGCTGGGTAATGCTGGGGCATGTTATATAACTTTCCTCTTCTTCAGATTTCCTGTCTTTAGGATGGATACAAGGCACTGATGCTCTATACTTCAGCATGTGTGGGAATCACCTGGAGAGCTTGGGTCAAGTGCACCAGGCAATTGCTGGGTTTCTGATTTAGAATACCAGAGTGGGGGGCAAAAATGTGCCTTTCTAACATTCTGTCATGTGATGCTGTCACAGGGAATCACATTGTGATCTATAACAATGGTATGAGAATAAGGTAGTGTGCTTAAAAATGTGTTTTTCACTCAGTGTTGCCATTTAGTCATCAATCAAGACACTATATGTCCATGCGAATATCCACCATCTGATTTTTTATTTTCACTGAGAAACTTCATGGCTACCCTCTTTTTACTCCTTAAACTCTCAATTCATGTCAGCCTCTCTTCCTGAAACTTTGTGGACACTTCTGTGTTTTTTTGTTTGTTTGTTTGTTTGTTTGAGAATTGTGAATGTGAGTGGTCCTCCTTACTTTCCCCTTTTACCACATAGCAATAACCGTTTTGTTCAGGTGCTTTATAGTTTTGAAGTACAAATCGAATTTCACTTGTCAGTCATAAGTTTAGCTTGTTAACATCTGTGAGTGAAAGCAGTAAAACTTTCTCTTCTTCCTGGATGAGGAGAGAGGATGACCCAGTTCATTTCTGGCTCAGTTCCTCTGACCACGTGGCATATGTTCTGGAGGTTTTTACAGAGTTTTTGCCCCAAAAGGCAGTTCCTTTCCTGACAATGCACTGTTCTAAGAGGTGTTGGATAGATGAGCTGCCAGTAGTGAGCTGGGTTCTCATCCTCGTTCAGTGACTAGCTACCTGAATAAGTTTGGCTAAGCTGCTTACCATTTCTAGGCTTGGTATGTCATTCCACAGTCCATCAGAGTGAACGTGAAGGAAATGGTTCTCTATGAGTCCTGTTAAGTCTTTCAATTCTGTGATTGTTTTCCTAGAAATCTCACACATCAAAGACTACTAAAGGTTTGGGTAACTTTGATTATTTTCCTAAATTTTTCAGGTTATATGATTAATTTTTAAAAAAGGTAATTTGAGGGCAAAGGCGGTGGGGGGGGGAGGCCTAAATGGCATTTCCAAATGTTTTAAGAAATGATATTTTAGGAAATCATGAGATGCCATTCCTGTCCTCTCTCAATGCCAGTGGTTAGTAAACACCTAATATTATACCCTTCTTTGGGAAATCCATACTATGTGTTAATACATGAAAGTCCCTGATAAGTTGTGCAGTAAGTAAACGCAGTTTTTTCAGCTTTTACTTGCATGAGAGGAAAACATACATTTGCAATGCACACACAGGTTTTTTTTTTTTATATCAACCAATTTTTTCCTAAATATTATACCACAAGTACCCATTTAGAGGAAGCTGATCTGGAATTGAGTTCTGAACAATTATTTTTTCAAAAATTCAAAATGAGGAGAGATCATTGCAATAGCTAGAGAAAGCAACATTTTCATGGAGGCACTGACCCTGAAGAATGGCTAGAACTACATCCTTGAGCCATGCATAGTGGCCCATCACGATCCATCACACCTGTGGGTGATGAAGTCTGAAACTTCTCCTCAAAAGCAACTTATTCCAAACCACTTGGTTAGGAAATAGCAGAAGTGGTAATAATGCACAGGATTCTAGCCCAGTGCTCTTAGCACTGATTCCAGTCCTACGTCCTCTCACCTTAAACACAAAATACCTGCTTCACCAAGGAAGCAATTCAACCAGATGACAAGTTCCAATGTCCATTAGTGATAAAGAGTACAAGTGTCAGCAAGGCAGCAAAAGAGACATTTTTAAATGTCATGACCTCTAGATCCCCTGCAATGGGACCTTGTGGCAACTGGGTTTGTATATTTGCACAAAACTTGTCTAAGATAGCATGTCCAGGTCTGGATGCAGGGTGTATCACATGCTAACAAATACTCATTCAAGGTCTAAAGTTGGTAAACATGTAAGATGCACAGTAAGCAATATACTGAACATGCCAGGATGACTTTCTCTAAAGCAGCAATGTGACCAAGTGGCTGAGTCAGTGATTCCGTTTTAGCTAAGAACAGAGTCTGTTTTTTTAAGTATATATCTAGGCAAGTCACTGTTTTTCTCTGTGCATTGATGTTCTTATGTTAAATGAGGATAGTACTTGGGACTGTTCACACTCTGGTCTTGTGGTGCTGTGGGAGAGACCATAGACCAATTCTGTGTTCTGGACCATAAACTAACTGGGGCTACCCTGGTGGTCCAGCAGGTTAGAATCCACCATGTAATACAGGGAACTCTGGTTCCATCCCTGGTCCAGAAAGATCCCTCATTGCTCAGGCCAACTAAACCCCTGTGCCACCCTCTGGATCCCTTGCACTGTACCTACTGAGCCCACAGACTACAACTCCTGAAGCCAGAGAGCCCTAGAACCTGTGTTCCACAACAAGTGAAGCTACCACAAAGAGAAAGCCTACATGTAGCAATGAAGACCCAGCACAGCCAAAAAAAAAAAAAACCCACAAAGCTATATATATCTCTCAACTTGATATTGTTTAAAACAAAACAAAAAGCCAACACTGGAAGCAAAATTTTTTTAAAAGGTGAGAAATATAGTCATGTCAGAATTTCTCTGTGGACTACCTGAGATGATGAATATGCTTATAAAAATTCTATATAAATGAGACATTACTATATTGATTATATTAATAGTGATTTATTTCTCTGTATTAAAGTCTTCTGTAGATACCTAATGTACATTTCCAAAGAGTATTAATGTTCGAATTTGAAGCATGAGGCATTGAGTATATTTCACAGGAACAAACTGAAAATGAAAGGAGATGCACTAAAATGCTAGAATTCCAAGCGGAATTCCTTCTCTTCTCCTCCATGGCTTTGCTAAGGAACAGCCTTTGGGAGGTCTCTGAAGTGAGAGAGGGACTACTTCTGATCTCTCAAGAATGGTCTTGTCATGTGTTTGTTAAGCTTCTTTGGCTGCAAGTAACAGAAATGCTCGTCTCGGCCGCCGCTGACCTCAGACATGGGGTAGCTCTTGAGCTAAGGCACGCCGGAGGTCAGGGGCTGCAGCTGAGAGGAGCTACCCTTGCCCGAGGTGAGGGGTGGTGGCAAGAGGAGCAACCACAAGCCCTGAGATCAGGGGAGGTGGCCTAGGGGAGCAATAACACGCCCGGAGATCGGAGGAGATGGCCGGGAGGAGCAACCCCACGTCCAAGGAGCTGCGGCTGCGCAGGCGCAGGAGGGCCGATGTGAGCTATTCCACATTCAAAGTCAGGAGGGGCGGCCGTGAGGAGATGCCCCTAGTCCAAGGTAAGGAGCAGCTGCTGCGCTTTGCTGGAACAGCCGTGAAGAGATACCCCACGCCCAAGGTAAGAGAAACCCAAGTAAGACGGTAGGTATTGCGAGAAAGCTTCAGAGGGCAGACACACTGAAACCGTAATCACAGAAAACTAGCCAGTCTGATCACATGGACCACTGCCTTGTCTAACTCAGTGAAACAGCCATGCACATGGGGCCACCCAAGACGGGCAGGTCATGGTGGAGAGGTCTGACAGAATGTGGTCCACTGGAGAAGGGAATGGCAAACCACTTCAGTATTCTTGCCTTGAGAACCCCATGAACAGTATGAAAAGGCAAAATGATAGGATACTGAAAGAGGTACTCCCCAAGTCAGGAGGTGCCCAATATGCTACTGGAGGTCAGTGGAGAAATAACTCCAGAAAGAATGAAGGGATGGAGCCAAAGCAAAAACAATACCAAATTGTGGATAGGACTGGTGATAGAAGCAAGATTTGATACTGTAAAGAGCAATATTGCATAGGAACCTGGAATGTTAGGTCCATGAATCAAGGCAAATTGGGAGTGGTCAGCAGGAGATGGCAAGAGTGAATGTCAACATTCTAGGAATCAGTGAACTAAATGGATTGGAATGGGTGCATTTGACTCACATGACCATTGTATCTACTACTGTGGGCAGGAATCCCTTAGAAGAAATGGAGGAGCCATCATGGTGAACAAAAGAGTCCAAAATGCAGTACTTGGATGCAGTCTCAAAAACGACAGAATGATTGATCTCTGTTCATTTCCAAGGCAAACCATTGAATATCAAGGTAATCCAAGCCTATGCCCCAACCAATAATGCTGAAGAAGCTGAAGTTGAACGGTTCTTTGAAAAGCTACAAGACCTTTCAGGATTAACACCCAAAAAAGATGTCCTTTTTATTCTAGGGGACTGGAATGCAAAAGTAAGAAGTCAATAAACACCTGGAGTAACAGACAAATTGGCCTTGGAGTACGGAATGAAACAGGGCAAAGGCTAATAGAGTCTTGCCAAGAGAACTCACTGGTCATAGCAAACACTCTCTTCCAACAACACAAGAGAAGACTCTACAAATGGACATCACCAGATGGCCAACACCGAAATCAGATTGATTATATTCTTTGCAGCCAAAGGTGGAGAAGCTCTATACAGTCAGCAAAAACAAGACCAGGAGCTGACTGTAGCTCAGATCATGAGCTCCTTATTGCCAAATTCAGACTTAAAGAAAGTAGAGAAAGCCACTAGACCATTCAGGTATGACCTAAATCAAATCCCTTGTGACTAAATAGTGGAAGTGAGAAATAGATTTAGGGGCCTAGATCTGATAGAGTGCTTGAAGAACTATGGACAGTGGTTCATGACATTGTACAGAAGACAGGGATAAAGACCATCCTCATGGAAAATAAATGTAAAAAAGCAAAAAGGCTGTCTGAGGAGGCCTTACAAATAGCTGTGAAAAGAAAGGAAGTGAAAAGCAAAGGAGAAAAGGAAAGATATAAGCATCTGAATGCAGAGTTCCAAAGAATAGCAAGGAGAGATAAGAAAGCCTTCCTCAGTGATCAATGCAAAGAAATAGAGGAAAAGAGAAGAATGGGAAAGACTAGAGATCTCTTCAAGAAAATCAGAGATACCAAGGGAACATGTCGTGCAAAGATGGGCTAGATAAAGGACAGAAATGGTATAGACCTAACAAAAGCAGAAGATATTAAATGAGGTGGCAAGAATACACAGAAGAACTGTACAAAAAAGATCTTCATGACCCAGATAATCACCATGGTATGATCACTCACCTAGAGCCAGACATCCTGGAGTGTGAAATCAAGTGGGCCTTAGAAAGCATCCCTATTAACAAAGCTAGTGGACATGATGGAATTCCAGTTGAGCTGTTTCAAATCCTGGAAGATGATGCTGTGAAAGTGCTGCACTCAATATGCCAGCAAATTTGGAAAACTCAGCAGTGGCCACAGGACTGGAAAAGGTCAGTTTTCATTCCAATCCCTAAGAAAGACAATGCCAAAGAATGCTCAAACTACCACGCAGTTGCACTCATCTCACATGCTAATAAAGTAATGATCAAAATTCTCCAAGCCAGGCTTCAGCAATACATGAACTGTGAACTTCCAGATATTCAAGCTGGTTTTAGAAAAAGTAGAGGAACCAGAGATCAAATTGCCAGCATCTGCTGGATCATGGAAAAAAGCAAGAGAGTTCCAGAAAAACATCTATTTCTGCTTTATTGAATATGCCAAAGCCTTTGTATGGATCACAATAAACTGGAAAATTCTGAAGGAGTTAGGAATACCAGACCACCTAATCTGCCTCTTGAGAATCCTATATGCAGGTCAGGAAGCAACAGTTAGAACTGGACATGGAACAACAGACTGGTTCCAAATAGGAAAAGAAATACATCAAGGCTGTATATTGTCACCTTGCTTATTTAACTTATATGCAGAGTACATCATGATAAACACTGGGCTGGAAGAAACACAAGCTGGAATCAAGATTGCCGGGAGAAATATCAATAACCTCAGATATGCAGATGATACTACCCTTATGGCAGAAAGTGAAGAGGAACTAAAAAGCCTCTTGATGAAAGTGAAAGTGGAGAGTGAAAAAGTTGGCTTAATGCTCAACATTCAGAAAATGAAGATCATGGCATATGGTCCCTTCACCTCATGGGAAATAGATGGGGAAACAGTGGAAACAGTGGCAGACTTTAGTTTGGGGGGCTCCAAAATCACTGCAGATGGTGATTGCAGCCATGAAATTAAAAGACACGTACTCCTTGGAAGGAAAGTTATGACCAACCTAGATAGCATATTCAAAAGCAGAGATATTACTTTGCCGACTAAGGTCCGTCTAGTGAAGGCTATGGTTTTTCCAGTGGTCGTGTGTGGATGTGAGACTTGGACTGTGAAGAAAGCTGAGCACTGAAGAATTGATGCTTTTGAACTGTGATGCTAGAGAAGACTCTTGAGAGTCCCTTGGACTGCAAGGACATCCAACCAGTCCATTCTAAAGGAGTTAGTCCTGGATGTTCATTGGAGGGACTTATGCTAAAGCTAGCCTCCAATACTTTGGCCACCTCATGTGAAGTGTTGACTCATTGGAAAAGACCCTGATGCTGGGAGGGATTGGGGGCAGGAGGAGAAGGGGACGACAGAGGATGAGACGCCTGGATGGCATCACTGACTCAATGGACATGAGTTTGAGTGAACTCTGGGAGTCTGTGATGGACAGGGAGGCCTGGCGTGCTGCAATTCATGGGGTCCCAAAGATTCGGACACAACTGGGTGTCCGAACTGAACTGAACTGAATAGAAATGCATCAGATTGACAATACCAAAAAAGTGGAGAGAGAATATATTGAGAGAATCTGGGGAGTTGTTCAAATAATCCAGAGGTAAATTAGTAGACATCAAGTCATGAGAAATTGAATCAACAAATTAAATGTTCGGGGCAAGGGTTGCCTTTTCTCCTTCTTTTAAAGCTGCATAGCCTTTCATCTCTGGTTTCAGTGTGAGTGAGTCATAGTGACTTTCTCTAGACTGACTTTCTTTGCTTGGCATGAATACTCCAAATATGGTCACTCATTCTGATTTCATAATGCTTCCAGTTGTAGAGCCTGCCCGTACTGTCCAGAGCCTCTGAAGCCTGCCTCTAAATGCTTTGGATTAATCACATTGCCTGCACTGGGTGAGTGCCTATTCTTCATTTGTCCATGGCTAGGACCCAGGCCACACAGAGAATGCAAACATGGTGAAGAGGGTCCCTTATTTGGAAAGGAACTTCTCAAATGAGGGAGCTTGTGCCAGACAGAAGTCCCAAAAAACATGCAGCACACTTTGTGAATAGTACAGTCAATGAATAGATACACAGACTGATTTTTGTGCATTTAGAGTGTGTGGGAATGAAAACTGAAGAGTCTTAAGATTACAGTAAGAGACATAAAAGGTAAAGGAGCAAATACAATAAAGATGTTTAGGGTGAACCTGTGCATGTCAGGTAGACATGCTGTCAGAGATACACGCTCACCAATCTTCAAGAATAGCTTTATTTTTGAAGGGACTTGCCTCTTGTTTCTGCCTACTCCTATTAACACATCAATGAAGATGTGGGAAAAAAAAAGAGTTTGAGTGCAACATACTTACTTTAGGCTACATCCTGAAAATGATACTTGTGTCCTCTAAACACCGCCCATGCTTTTGTGCCTCTGTTTAGTCATAAGTAACAGGAGGATGGGGTGTCTCTCCTGTGATCTTTTGGAAAGGATTGAGTGCGTAATTACCTGTAAAGTACTTAAGATAGTCCCTGTCATGTGGTAAAGAATCAACATTTTTGTTACTTAATAGTATTGCTGTTCTTATTATTTAACAACATAGCAAAAGCTTATATAAGCATAATCATATAGCAAAAACTTTTGCGAGAGGGGGAAAAAACACATTTATTCAGGAAGAATTTTAAAGATGAGGTAGGGCTTGTGATTTTGAATTGATGCTTTTGAACTGTGGTGCTGGTGAAGACTGTTGAGAGCCCCTTGCACTGCAAGGAGATCAAACAAGTCAATCATAAAGGAAGTCAGTCCTGAATATTCATTGAAAGGACTGATGCTGAAGCTGAAACTCCAATACTCTGGCCACCTGATATGAAGAACTGACGCATTGAAAAAGAGCCTGATTCGGGAAAGATTGAAGGCAGGAAGAGAAGGGGATGACAGGAGATGAGATGGTTGGATGGCATAATTGACTCAATGGACATGAGTCTGAGCAAGCTCTAGGAGTTGGTGATGGACAGAGAGGCCTGACATGCTGCAGTCCACGAGGCTGCAAAGAGTCAGACATGACTGAATGACTAAACTGAGGGCTTGTGATTGACATGTAGTTCTTTACCAGACAGACTGCATGGGGATGGGGCATTAGTTTAAATAAGGAATTTTGTTAATCAAAAATATACCATTGTAAGTCATAGAATGGGATTGATGCAGGAAAAGATTTGCCAAAATATCAAAAGAACTACACAAATCAATAAGACACAGGAAAAGAGATCAATAAAAGTGAGCAACCAGCTCAAAGAGACACTTCATAAATAAAGACATCCAAATGACCAAACTACGTTGAAAATGTTCTCAGATTCAGTAGTCATCAGGTAAGTGCATATTAGCACCACAATGCATTAGAACTGCATTACCTACCTGAATCAGTAAAATGTAAGCAGATGATACTAAGCATTAGTGAAGACACAGGCAACTGGGAGTGTCATATTCCTTTGAAGGAATATACACCCCCAAAATAAGAATATGTATGTTTACCAAAAAAAAGTTTATATATATATATCACATCTTTTTTTATCCATTCATCTTTTGGTGGGCTTTAGATTAAAAATAAGAATAAGCATGTTTACCAAAGCTAAAAATGTATATATACACCACATCTTCTTTATCCATTCATCTTTTGGTGGACTTTAGATGGTTGCCATGTCTTGGCTATTGTGAATAGTGCTGCTGTGAACGTACGAGTGCATGTTATCGTTTTGGATTTGAGTTTTGTCTGGATATATGCACAAGAGTGGGATTGTTGGATTATATGGTGATTCTATTTTTAGTGTTCTAAGGAACTTCCATACTGTTTCCCATACTGGCTATGCCAATTTACATTCCCACCAACAGTGTAAGAGGGCTCCCTTTTCTCCACATCCTCTTCAGCATATGCTATTTGTAGACATTTTAAGGATGGCCATTCTGACCAGTGTGAGGTGGTACCTCATTGCAGTTTTGATTCACATCTCTTTAATAATTAACAACTTTGACCATCTTTTCATGTTCCTATTGGCCGTCTTTATTTCTTCTTTGGTGAAACATCTATTTAGGTCTTCTACTCCTTTTTAAAAAAATTTTTTTACTTTACAATATTGTATTGGTTTTGCCATCCATTGACATGAATCCACTACGGGTGTACATGTGTTCCCCATCCTGAACCCCCCTCCCACCTCCCTTCCCATCCCATTCCTCTGGGCCACCCCAATTGGGTTGTTCTTTTGTTGGTGGTTGTGAGATGTATGAGATGTTTGTATGCTTTGGAAATTAAGTCCCTATTGGTTGCACTGTTTGCAAGTATTTTCTCCAATTCTTTAAGGTTGTCTTTTCATTTTGTTTATGGTTTATTTTGTTATGCAAATCTTGTAACTTTGATTACATCCCATGTGTTTATTGCTGTTTTATTTCTATTGCCTTTGTAGATTGACCTAAGAAAACATTCTCTGATTTATATCTGATTATATTCTTTGATCTCTTGTAGGAGTTTTACAATGTCATGTCTTGTGTTTAAGTCTTTAAGCCATTTTTACTTTATTGTGTAAGGTGTGAGGATATGTTCTAACTTCATTGATTTACATGTGGAAGTCCAACTTTCCCAACACCATTTGCTGAAGAGACTGCCTTTTTCCCATTGTATATTCTTGTCTCCTTTGTCAAACAGTAATTGACCTTATAACCCTCAATCTGAAGACAACTCAAACGTCAAAAAAAATAGAGTGGAAAAATTGTGATATGTTCATATAATAAAAAATGGATTGAATTGAAAATAAATAAGCTATTATTAAAGCAACAATATACACGAATTGTACTGTGTTGAAGAAAATAAGTCAGATGCAAAACAGGACATGCTACATTATTCTATTTACATACAATTTCAAAAACAGGGAAAGTTAATCTATGGTTTTATAAGGTCAGGATCCTGATTATCCAGGGGGAGGAGTAACAGTAACTAGGAGAAATGATGGGGGAGCTTCTGGAGGGCTAATAATTTTTGATTCATGACCTGTGTATATCATGGAAGAGTGTGTTTCCTTTTTTGAAAATATGTCTGGCTGTAAACTTGTATATCTATTTTGTAGAAATACAGATTTTATTTGAAAGGAGTGCATACTTAGCCAAATTAAACCTCCCCCCAAAATTTCTTGTTAAAAAGAGTTCCACAAAAATAACTCTTCTGTGGTTGGAGCCCCTGTCTGCTTCACATAGCACTGCTTATGTTTACATACTCTAAGATTTGTAAGCTCTGGGCACATGAATTGATTTTGAGAGGACAGATGCTTTATTTGTAAATGCTTACCCTCTTGTGCTGCAATTAATGAGCCTGTTCAACAAGCTGCATACAGAATAGACTGAGATGTACACATTCACAGAAAGCTGGAAAATATGGGAATAACCAACTATTGCATGGTGATGAAGTGACAAGACATCCTGAAATCATTCAGTGTTCAAGAAAAACAAAAAAATAATTTGGGAGTCTTTGGCATTGGACCTGCAGGAAAAATGGGCTCCTATAAGTAGGACTTAAAGATTGAGGCATATTTCCAAATCTTCCCCTTAAAGAAAAATATTAAATTCCTTTTATGTGATCATTCCTAGAAAGCTACTGTGGAATATAAGAGCAAAGACTGATATGGTAGAAATACCCTCTGACCCCAGGAGGCTCACCAAGATAATCTTACTAGCCTTGAAAGACCAAGCCTCTTTCTTTCTACTAAGTTGACCTTCAGGTTTGAAGCATGATAAGACAGAAGTCACACAGAAGTCATCTTCATTTTAGGCTTCCAGGATAAGTTTTAAGAAACTTTTGCCAACATTTTCCTGATACTATATGCATACACACCTTGAATTTTACATTGTTTATCTTAGTATATTTACTCTGTGCTCTTCCTTAGTTTGTGGAGGGTCTCAGAACACTGAACACTCATTCTCAGAAGCAGTGATCAAAATACTGGGGAAGGGTTGGTCTAAGATAAAGGTATGGATCCGGTACATTCACCCTTGTCTTCCACATTCATGATGTTGTTCAGCTACGTTTGTAGCTCCCACCAAGGCTGTAGGGACAGCAGCCAGCAGGGACCTGCAGTCTGAAGACCTCACCATAGCTGACTGTACCCTTCCTGCTCCTTTTTGATTAATGCTGTAGAACAATCCAGCTGACAATTAAACTGGACAGTGGGCTCACGGTGGAAGCTGGGGGTCAAGTGAGTGCCATTTTTATTTTATTGACATGTTAAAATACAGAAAGAAATTGAGAGTTGCTAGGTCATAAAGGTTTAGCTAAAGGTTATTACATGATCAATAAAAACTCCAAATCTCATAATTTCATCAAATTGTATACATATGAGAAATCTGATACAGAAGCAATGATGATGCACTAATGGAAATGAAAGCAGAGGAGGTGGGGTGTCCTCCTCTTGTACAGAGTAGCAGATGTGATTGTTTTCATTGCATAAAATGATATACTGTATTTCTGCTATGTTGTATTTATTCTACAAAATTTAAATGGTATTTTTTCTTACATAATGACTGGAAAATGAGCTATCCCACACCACCAGTGGAGGCTGCATTAAACTGTAAAAGATAT
>SJYF01002266.1:447731-462495 GCA_006410515.1 Procapra przewalskii | reverse complement strand
GAATTTGCCATAGCTTTATAGTCACTAAAATGTATTTATTAGAAAAGAGTTTAGTGGAAGAAAATTAAATTCCCATTTAAAAAACTATTCTAAAAATTTAATTTTGAGAGAAATTAGTTGATATTTCAATTATTTTCTGTAGTTCTATTTTCTACTCTTAATTACCAGTAAAGCATCTTACAGGCATTTATATCTGTGTGTTTTACTTTTAATTATCAATGTAACTTTGCAAATGCTATTTAACTTGCTATTTACAGCCTGAAACTGAATAGCCAAAGTTTATTGAGAATTTATGTGTAACTTCATTCAGTGCTGAGCACTCTGCATGCATCACCACATTTAATCCTTACAACAACCCAATAAACTGGTATAATCAGTGTCCCTGTGTCAGACCAGCCGATTCTATCACTGATGCTTACAAAGACCAACAAATTGTCCAAGATGACAAAATTAACAAGTGGTGAGGTCAATACTCAAGTTCCTAGAATCTATTACAAACCCAAGCTGCGGCCATTACACCAGTTACATATCCCACATACTTCAGTTGGAGATACATATACCTAATGTGTTCTTCATGGTACACTTTGAGAACAATGGTATGATAAGCAAAACAATGCAAGTAAGATTCTTTTGTTTTTATCTTTCATCTCCTTGTAGTTCACTTGCTAGATAATACTAACCACAAGCATAAAATCAGTGCACTTCTCACAGTTTGATATTTTCAAATATTTAGTTCTCTCTCCATGAAATACCTGTTCTTGCCATGTGGATGTGATGAAAGTCATCACATGCTTCAAGCTTCTGGCAAAAGAAGGAAGATGATGGTCTGGATGTGTGTGAGCAGCTTCCTCCAGGAGAGTAAAGGGCCTGCAGTTGCCCTAACATGATGAAATTTCAGTGTCAAGAGAGTAAGGCTGACAGTGACTGTATCAAGGGCTCTGTTCCACAAGGACGTCTTATGAAAGCCTAGATCATGACTCTACATGTGGCTTTGAGGCCTCAGCAGTCTATACTTGCATAAGCCTACTGGTATGACTGAAGAAAAATAACACATGGACCACCTGCTCCAGCCCTTCTTCCCCAAAGCTTTAGATCTTTCTTAGCTAAACCTATTCCCCTGTTCACAGGAGAAACAGAGAGTCCTTTGTTCTGTTATTAAACACAAACAACGAAAGAGGGAGCTGAGCACTAATTTGATCCTGTGTTCTACTGAGCCCTAGTACCACCTCTTGTTAGTGATTCTTGTGATATCCTATATAGAAAGAATCTGTCTTCTCATGACGACCTGTTGAAAACATCAGGAAAAATAAAAGAAAAGATAGAGTGTCACTTAGACACCAAGAAAAATATCTGTGAGTTCTCTGAACTATAGTAATAAATGACATCTATCAGGTGCTTTCTCTTTTACAGGTGCTGTTTCTTATAAGCATTTTGGTTGTACTGTTTTATTTAAGTCTCATTACAACCCCATAAGGTTAAAATTACAATTGATTCTTGAACAATGTGTTAACAGGTTAAGGGGGCTGACAGTTTGTACAGTTGAAAATCCACATAGAGCTTTTGACTCCCCCAAAGCTGGTCAATAGCTTTCTATTGACCAGAAGCCTTAACAATAATGTAAATAGTCAACTAACATATATTTTTATATGTTGTAGGCATCTACTGTATTCTTGCAAGTAAGCTAGAGAAAAATCATGAGGAAGAGAAAATACATTTACTGTAGGTATAGTTGTTTATTGAAAAAGATCCTTGTCTAAGTGGACTTGAGCAATATTTATGTGAAAATATGAGTGTCAACTGTACTCATTTTTTCATTGCACAAATGGGAAAGAGGTCAGAGTTAGTAAACAGCAGCCATACTTAAGAACAGGAATTGTGTTGCTAGTACAAGTTGTCCTAACCACTCCTCTCTAATTCTCATCCACTCCAAACTTTAGGTTATGTTTCAACTCACCTTGGCATACAGCTAACATCAAATGTTTCAACACATTGAGCTCTCTCTAATAGGGCTTTTTCTACCAAGTGCTCAGTACTAATGGTTTTCAGGCTACTCTAAAGTGAAGCAAATTTATATAGGTAAAGGCATTAGGGATATTTAATCAGTCTCTATCAACTTCATGTATGAATCCCTGATTGATGATAGAGAAATCTTGTGCTCTCTGAACACTCTCAGAATGCCCATTCGTTATCAATGCCCTGATCTGCCTGCACTTGTTTTCCCAATCCCATCAAACAGCTAATTGCCATGGCTGTTTTAACTTATTTAACTTAGTTAAAGCATTTAAAGGCAATAGCATTCTTAAAAAGACACAGTTAAATCAATAAACGCACTAGAACAAAATCACCATTCCCAAATGCAATAGGAGAATACTTCAGATTCTGTTTTATTGGAGGCAATTATCAAATGAAAAGCATCCTTTAATACTGCTCATGTAGGTACAATTCCCAGTTGTATTGAGTTTCACTTCTATAAAACATGTAGGTAAAGAGAAAGCCCTCAAGCCTGATAGGAGGCATAGATGGAAACTAATTTTCCTTGCATTTCCATCAAAGCTGCTATGAGGGTAACAACTTCACATATGTCAAAACACAGTCAAGCCAGATACCCTTTTCCTGTATACATTATGGTTCTAGTCATTTCTGGAGATAAAATATATGCTTAGTGTTCATGCATGCTTCCTGCAATGTCATCTGTTAAAGATGCATTGACCTCTTATTGTATACCAGGTCCTGGACTTTAGATGTGTGTGTTGTTGAAGTTCTCTCTGTACTCATGGAAGGTGACGACATGACTTTTAAATGCTCAGTGATTGATAAGTGTCTAAAACCAGAGAACTTTCAGACCTACTTTGACAGCCCAAAGAAGCAGGAGTATAGAATAGAATGCATTGGAGACAAGAAATGTACACAGAGGGACTAAGGTTGAGTATCAAAGGTAAAGTCTCAAAACCAGTTTCATAGTATTCAGTTTCCAACAAAGCAGTGACTTGTGTGGGTAAAAGGCACAGGCTGTAGGATCAAGAGGAGGCAAAGCCTCTGTGTTCTTGCTATGGTACCTGGGAAAAGTACGTCATCTCTCCTAACCTCAGTTTCCTTATCTGAAAGTGGAGATAATAACACCTTCTCACTGAGTTGCTGGGAAGACTGAGAAGCTTCGCTGGTAGCTCCTCCCATTACTCAAATGCCTGTTATTTTCGTATAGGGCATTCTGTCTTGTAAAGAACCTAACATTCTTCTTAATATAAGCATGATGGTTATGATGTTGATGAGGGGGATGTAAAGTCAAAATTCTGGACAATTCTCTCTGTTACTGCAGAACATTTTTGCTTCTGTTTTGGTTCAAAGGCTGTGGCACTGTGCTCAAAATATCTTTGCTCCCTATGTTACCACCCAAAGAAGGAAGGCATCAGGATCAGATGTCTCCAGGTACAGGAGTAGATGAGGAAATCTATGTAGCATGAGACCTGAATTCTGATCTTGTCTCTGTCACCTACTAGCTCTGTATCCTTGGGTTAGTCTTCTACTTGTCCGGAACCTCACAGTGTCCTCATATCTAGAATGAGGTGGAAATAGGCCTTATTCAGAACGTTGTGATGATAATGTAAGTCATAAAATCCCATGTCACATTCCTGTGGGACTTTCTGATGGCCCCACCATATGGTTGATACCATGATGCTTTAGGGCTGGCACAGATCCTCTGGTTCTCTCTCAGTCTGGGCACACGTAGTATTACAATGTCATACCCAGATGGCTTGTTTTGGTAAGTGAAATGTAAGCAGAAATAGCCTTTCATTTCTTTGTAGGAGCTTTAAGGGTCAGGGAGCACTGAATTTTGGTCTCCTCTTTCCTCTGATACACCAACCAGCACATCATTGAAAGATGGAGACTCCATTTGGTTAGAATCAGGCAAGAGGAGGATGGTGGAACAAAGCTTCCAGCTGACTCTCAAGACATAGACTTTTGTCATTTTAACCCAAAGAGATTCGAGCTTTGCTACAGCCTAAACTAGTACGCACTGTCTGATGTTGCTGTTAGGGTTGTTATCTTTGCTACGGATGGACACCTCACCTTCATTTCTGAGTTCTTGTTAAAAAGAGAGTCGATACCTGTTTGGTGAGGTAAAAATGTCTCTTGAACTGCCAGTTAGTAACAATGAGAATGGTATTAGCTCTTGAAGACTATTATGCAGTAAGTTTTATTGTATGCATTTTCCTTGTATAGTAAGATTGAGTTTTTACAATGATCCTGTGAAGGGAGTACCACTATACTCTTTTACCCATGAGGGACTAGAGCTGAGATTTGAGTCTGAATCTTGACACACCCACCTAATCCCTTACTTGTGTGAACTGGTCTAAATTACCAAAAATTTTTGTCCCATTGCAAATCATGTTATTCTCCGAGAATATAAAGAATGGCTTCCACAAAACACCAATGTGGCATGGGTTGGACATGAGAAGGTCAAAGAAAGTGAGGAAATATAAAACTATTTAGAAACTTATGTTTAGTTTCTTCTTTATTTTTCCTAAAGTTTGAAGAATCATCTGCTTTTATTTCTTTTTCCATTTTCTATTATTTATGTTTAAGAGTTCCTTGTTTATTAGGAACAGCAAGTTAATTCTTGCTCTGGGCCTGGAATGGCTAAACTGAAGGTAGGTGCTTCTAAGTGGAAGATGATTCATATCGATTTTTCTATTATCTGCCTCTTCCTATCCATGCTTCTTCTTTTGTTTCAGATCATTTTTACCTGAAAGGTAACAATTTAGGAGAAATAATGGGAAAACTTTTCTCTGTCTTAACTTACCTCCACAGGGATGTCAGAAGTTAAAGAAGAGTAGTTTTTATTTTTGACAGACTCTGTACTATCCCCAGCTTCCTGGTAACAAAGATGTACATTCCTGTAAGTGTGAACCATGCTCTTCTATCAGTCTGGGCTGAGTGGGGCTTAGTGCAGCTCAAAGGGTACTTATACCAGTATCCTACTGGAGGGAATGGTTACAAGGAAGTGGAATTATCATGGAGAATTCCAGGTTTCTGTAATTCAGAAATTAAAACCATTTGTTATCTAAGATACCTTAGAAGCTATCTTTAGCCATCCTCATTGGCATCATCATCTACCCATTTCACATCTTTAATCTTTCCCCTGCAACACATTCCCTTCCCCAAGTTTAAACAGACTTGACTTTTGTACCCTAAAATAGTATAACATGTTAAATTGGCGGCAAAAGAAAGGGCAAAGGTGGAAAGTCGGCCTGAGTAAGACACACAGGACAGTATACCAAGCCTGGCCTGAGTAAAGTATTTAATAACATCTATTGTTTAAAAGAAAAAAAGAAACCTGAATATGTATGAGTGGTCTAGCTTACTGATCTATTTAAGATATAAAAATACAGCTATTTAAATCTTTCTAAAATAACCTGACAACCATTACAATAATGGAATGAAAAAAATGTTTTTTTTTTGTGATTTGAGAGAGGTAGGGAATATGTATATACACACAGCCTTTTATGAAATCCAGTTTCCCTGAGAGAAGTGAAGTGACTTTGATCTAGGTACATCCTTTTCCTTTTTTCCCTTGAGGACAGTTGCCTTCCAGCTAAAGGAAAGGGGGGTGTTTGCTGAATGGTTATTCTCTAGATGCAGAGCTCAGCAAGAGGCCCCAATGATGGTACAATTGCTCCTTGTTTATAAGCTGTGACCTTGATCTTGCTCATGAACCTCCTTCTACATGGCCAATAAGAGCAGTGTACACCATGGAAACTGAAGGGTAACCCCAGAAGCTGGTCCTGAAGACTTTGTAATGATCTCTTTGTCCTCTTTGTTTTTTCCTTAGAACAGAATCTGCCACAGAATATTCACCAGGGAGAGAATATTCTCTGGCTGAAGGCTGTGTGCACAATGCTATTACAGTCATTTTAGTGAGTGAGGCTACACAGAAAGGTAAAAATCTTTCCTCCCTCGAATTTCACAGTAAGCAAAAATGAAGCCGTTCTTGCCATTTGAGCTTTAAAAACTCTTCAGGGGAGTCTGCTTCATGATTCCATTTAGTAACCGGTGATGCAACCTAATCTTATACCATAACCTTGGATTTCCTTGATCATTTCATTAAAAGTCGTCAATCTGGTACATTTTATTTTTGGAAGATACACTTGACATAAAGTCTTTCTTTACATGATGGAATGATACTTTTGAAGTTGTTACCTAATGAAATTGAAAGAGGCTTCCTCCTTGGGAAAAAACTATGACCAACCTAGACAGCATATTAAAAAGCAGAGACATTACTTTGCCAACAAAGGTCTGACTAGTCAAAGCTATGATTTTTCCAGTAGTCATGTATGGATGTGAGAATTGGAAAATAAAGAAAGCTGAGCATGGAAGGAGTGATGCTTTTGAACTGTGGCGGTGGAAAAGACTCTTGAGAGTACCTTGGACTGCAAGGAGATCCACTCAGTCAATTCTAAAGGAAATCAGTCCTGAATATACATTGGAAGGACTGATGCTGAAGCCGAAGCTCCATTCCTCAAAGCTACTTTGGCCACCTGATGTGAAGAACTGACTCATTTGAAAAGTCCCTGATGCTGGGAAAGGTTGAAAGAGGGAGGAAAAGGGGATGACAGAGAATGAGATGTTTGGATGATATCACCAACTCGATGGACATAATTTTGAGCAAGCTCCAGAAGTTGGTGATGGACAGGGAAGCCTGGTGTGCTGCAGTCCATGGGACTGCAAAGAGTTGGACATGACAGAGTGACTGAATTGAACTGAATGACTTTTACACTTGAATGTGTTTTAGGGAAGATGAATTTTTCAAATGCATTTGAGAAATGTAAGTGAAAGTCATTCAGTCGTGTCCGACTCTTTGTGACTCCATGAGTATAGAGTCCATGGAATTCTCCAGGCCAGAACACTGGAGTGGGTAGCCTTTCCCTTCTCCAGGGGAGCTTCCCAACCCAGGGATCAAAGCCAGGTCTCTTTCACTGTAGGTGCATTCTTTACCAGCTGAGCCATAAGGGAAGTCCTTTGAGAAATAAAGTTTCTATGAATTTCTCTCTGTCTCAAGCTCTGGAAGAAATCAGTGGAGTTAGTTGAATGTGATACGAGAAGCAGAAAAAGGCAACCCTGAAACTCCATGTCAGTGTAATTGTTTCAGAGACAGTCACCTTTTCCTGTGGCTTCTAAGAAGGGTTCAAAGGTTAACTGACAGAGAGCTGACATCTCCAAAATGGCTGTAGCATAGCCAAAAGGCTGTCTGGGTCATAAACCGAGGACCAGATAAAGAGATAAAGATAGAGACATTTTGTCAGACACATTCATTCATTGACCAGGGCCTGGTAAAGACAAGTTAAGTCTCAGTAGATACACACTTCAAACAATGGAAAGGTCATGGAAAAGATGTATTTCCTGAAGCAAAGATTTTTTACATAAAGCATGCAAAGTCTACCTCTTAACCTAAGGTAGAGAAGGGAGATGGAAACAATTCAGACTTCACTGAAGTTTAAACCTGAAAACAAAGAAGATACTGAAGCACCAGGGTTTACCCAGAAATGGCGAGGATTATAGGTTATGACATCAACTAAAATGAGGGTTCAGTAGAGAGGCTAAGTTTCAGAAAAATCATAAAAATATGATAGCTGCTTTTTTTAAATTTTGCACATCTGAGTATATGTCTTGAAAAATGTTATACCTGTTATATATGGAATTGAAACTGACCTCTCCAATTTCTCTTTATTGATCTTTATTTACCTTCTGGAATCATTAAAATATCCTTTTCCACATGACAGCTCTACAGAAACTGAAGCTACCTCTAATGTTTTCACTAAGTCACTTCTCCGGGATGAACATGGGCAGAATAATCCAGCTGAGAATCTAATTTCCTGATTCCCAAAACCTTCAGCATTTTTCTCTTCTGCATACATACAAGTTTTAGGCAATCCTCTTAGAACAAAGGATAAAAAATATTTCCCAAGGAGTTTTAAAAGCAATCCTAAGGCTTTGGGCCTGATCCTTAAGATTTTTTGAATCAGTTGTTCTGGGGTAGGACCCAGAGCTGAGGCCATGATACTAACATGCAAATGCTTTTAGAGATTAGAATACAGTTGTTGATGTTGTTCAGTCATTCAGTCATGTCCAGCTCTTTGTGACCCCATGGAATGCAGCACACCAGGTTTCCCTGTCCTTCTCCGTCTTCCAGAGCTTGCTCAGACTCATGCCCATTGAGTCGTTCATGCCATCCAACATCTCATTCTTTATCATCCACTTCTCATGCCTTCATCAGTCACATTTTTACAAATAGGTAGACTCATTCATTGGAGAAGGTGATGGCACCCCACTCCGGTACTCTTGCCTGGAAAATCCCATGGACAGAGGAGCCTGGTAGGCTGCAGTCCATGAGGTTGCAAGGAGTTGGACATGACTAAACGACTTCCCTTTCCCTTTCCCTTTCTGATGCCTTCAATCTTTCCCAGGATCAGGGTCTTTTCTAAAAAGTCAGTAATTCACATCAGGTGGCCAAATTACTGAATCTTTAGCTTCAGCCTCAGTTCTTCAGTGAATATTCAGGATTGATTTCCTTTAGGAATGACTGGTTGGATATCCTTGCAGTCCAAGGGACTTTCAAAAGTCTTCTCCAACACCACAGTTCCAAAGCATTAATTCTTTGGGACTCAGCTTTCTTTATGGTCCAACTCTCACATCCATACATGACTACTGGAAAAATCATAGCTTTGACTATATGGACTTTGGTGGAAAAGTAATGTCTCTGCTTTTTAATATGCTGTCTAGTTTGTTCATAACTTTTCATCCAAGGAACAACCATCTTTTAATTTCATGGCTGCAGTCACCATCTTAGTGATTTTGGAGCCCAAGGGGGAAAAAAATTGTCAGTGTTTCCACTGTTTCCCATCTATCTGCCATGGGGTAACGGGACCAGATACCAGGATCTTCATTTTTGAAATCCTGAGTTTTAAGTAAACTTTTTCACTCTCTTCTTTCCCCTTCTTCCAAAGACTCTTTAGTTCTTTTAGCTTTCTGCCATAAGGGTGGTGTCATCTGCATGTCTGAGGTTATTGATATTTCTCCTGACAGTCTGGTTTCCGGCTGGTGCTTCATCCAGCCTGGCATTTTGCATGATGTACTCTGCATATAAGTTAAATAAGAAGGGTGACAGTATGCAGTCTTGATGTACTTCTTTCCCAATATGGAATCAGTCCATTGTTCCATGTTCAGTTCTAACTGTTGCTTCTTGACCTGCATACAGATTTCTCAGGAGGCAGGTAAGGCTGACTGGTATTTCCATTTTTTTTTAAAGCATTTCTCACAGTTTGTTGTGATCCACATAGTAAAAGATTTAGCATAGTCAATGAAGCAGCAGTAATGTTTCTTTGGAATTCTCTAGCTTTTTCTATGACCGAATGGATGTTGGCAATTTGATTTCTGGTTCCTTGCTTTTTCTAAATCCAGCTGAACATCTGGAAGTTCTTGGTTCATGTACTTTTGAAGCCTGGCTTGGAGAGTTTTGAGCATTACTTTGCTAGTGTGTGAGATGAGTGAAATTGTGTGGGAGTTTGAACATACTCTGGCATTGCCTTTCTTTGGGCCTGGAATGAAAACTGACCTTTTCCACACCTGTAGCCACTGCTGAGTTTTCCAACTTGCTGGCATAAGGGCACCACTTTCACAGCATCATTTTTTAGGATTTGTAATAGCTCAACTGGAATTCCATCACTTCCACTAGCTTTGTTCATAGTGATGCCTCCTAAGATGAACTGGACTTCTCACTCCAAAATGTCTATTTTAGGGTGAATGACCACACCACCATGGTTATCTGGGTCATTAATATCCTTTTTGTATAGCTCTACTGTGTATTCTTGCCGCCTCTTCTTAATATCTTCTGCTTCTATTAGATCCATACCATTTCTGTCCTTTATTGTGCCCATCATCTTATGAAATGTTCCCTTGGTAGCTCTCATTTTCTTGAAGAGATCTCTATTGTGTGTGTGTGTGTGTGTGTGTGTGTGTGTGTGTGTGTTGGGATTTATTTATTTATTTTTTTAATACTTTATTCTACGTTACAATACTGTATTGGTTTTGCCATACATTGACATGAATCAGCCACAGGTGAGATCTCTAATGTTGCCCATTCTGTTGTTTTCCTCTATTTCTTTCATTGATCAGCTAGGAAGTCTTTCTTATCTCCCCTTGCTCTTCTTTGGAATTGAGCATTTATATGGGTATATCTTTTCTTTTCTCCTTTGTCTTTCACTTCTCTTCTTTTCTCAGCTATTTGTAAGGCCTCCTCAGACAATGAGTTTACCTATTTGCATTTCCTTTTTCAGGGATAGTTTTGATCACTGCCTCCTGTGCAATGTCACAAACTTCTGTCCATAGTTCTTCCGGCACTCTGTCAATCAGATCGAATCCCTTGAATCTGTTTGTCACTTCCACTGTATAGTAGTAAGGGATTTGATTTAGATCTTACCTGAGTGGCCCAGTGGTTTCCCCTATTTTCTTTAAGTCTGAATTTTGCAATAACGAGTTTATGATCTGAGCCACAGTCAGCTCCTGGTGTTCTTTGCTGACTGTATAGAGCTTCTCCATCTTCAGCTGCAAAGAATAGAATCGGTCTGATTTCAGTATTGATCATGTGGTGAATGATGTCCATGTGTAGAGTCATCTCTTCTGTTGGAAGAGGGTGTTTGCTATGACCAGTGTGTTCTTGCAGGAGAACTCTTTTAGCCTTTGCCTTGCTTCATGTTATACTTCAAGGCCAAATTTGCCCATTACTCCAAGTATCTTGCCTGGAAAATCCAACGGACAGAGGAGCCTGGTGGGCTGTAGTCCATGGGGTCGCTAAGAGTCGGACGCGACTGAGTGACTTCACTTTCACTTTTCTCTTTCATGCATTGGAGAAGGAAATGGCAACCCACTCCGGTATTCTTGCCTGGAGAATCCCAGGGACAGGGGAGCCTGGTGGGCTGCCATCTGTGGAGTCGCATAGAGTCGGACACGACTGAAGCGACTTAGCAGCAGCAGCCAGGTATCTCTTAACTTCCCACTTTTGCATTCCTGTCCCATATGATGAAAAGGACAACTTTTTGGTGTTAGTTCTAGAAGGCCTTCTAGATCTTTATAGAACTATTCAACTTCAGCTTCTTCAGCATTAGTGGTTTGAGCATAAACTGTGTTTACTGTGATATTGTATGGTTTGGCTTGGAAATGAACAGAGACCCAGTTTACCTCCCATTAGGATACTTTCACAGGCCTCTTATTTTAACCGATTAGAGGGAAGACAGAACGAAAACCACAATCACAGAAAACTAACTAAAGTGATCACATGGATCACGGCCAAGACATAACTTGTAGGCCCACCAGAGACAGATGGGTCATGGTGGAGAGTTCTAAAAAACATGATCAACTGGAGAAGGGAAAGGCAAGCCATTTCAGCATTTTTGCCTTGAGAACCCCATGAACAGTATGAAAATACAAAGAGATATGACACTGAAAGATGAACTCCCCAGGTCAGTAGGTGCCCAATATGCTCCTGGAGAAGAGTGGAGAAATACCCCAGAAGAAATGAAGAGGCTGAGCCAAAGTGTAAACACCCAGGTGTGGATGTGTCTGGTGGTGAAAGTAAAGTCTGATTCAATAAGAGCAATATTGCATAGGAACCTGGAATATTAGGTCCATGAATCAAGGTAAACTGGAAGCAGTCAAGCAGGAGATGGCAAGACTGAACATCAACATTTTAGGAATCAGTGAACTAAAATGTTCCAGAATCAGTCAGTTCAGTTCAGTTACTCAGTCATGTCCTAATCATTGCAATCTCATGGACTGTGGCATGCCAGGCTTCCCTGTCTATCACTACCTCCCAAAATTTCCTCAGACTCATGTCCATTGAGTCAGTGATGCCATCCAACCATCTCATCCTCTGTCATCCCCTTTTCCTCCCACCTTCAATCTTTCCCAGTATCAGGGGCTCTTCAGATCAGTCAGTTCTTTGCATTAGCTGGCCAAAGTATTGGAGTTTCAGCTTCAGCATCAGTGCTTCCAATGAATGTTCAGGACTGATTTCCTTTAGGACGAATTGGCTGGATCTCCTTGCAGTCCAAAGGAGTCTCAAGAGTCTCCTCCAATACCACAGTTCAAAAGCATCAATGCTTCAGTGCTCAGCTTACTTTGTAGGCCAACTCTCAAATCCATACATGACTACTGGAAAACCTATAGCTTTTACTAGATGGACCTTTGTTTGCAAAGTAATGTCTCTGCATTTTAATATGCTATATAGGTTGGTCATAACTTTTCTTCCAAGGAGCAAGTGTCTTTTAATTTCATGGCTGCAATCACCATCTGCAGTGATTTTGGAGCCCAAGAAACTAAAACCTGTCACTGTTTCCATTGTTTGTCCATTGATTTGCCATGAAGTGATGGAACCAGATGCCATGATCTTAGTTTTCTGAATGTTGAGTTTTAAGCCAACTTTTTCACTCTTTTTCACTTTCCTCAAGAGTCTCTTTAGTTCTTCTTTGCTTTCTGCCATAAGGGTGGTGTCATCTGCATATCAGAGATTATTGATATTTTTCCTGGCAAACTGGATTTCAGCTTGTGCGTCCAGCTTCTGATTCCAGCTTGTACTGTAATGGGGGAATTTGATTCAGATTACCATTATAGCTACTACTCTGGCAAGGATCCATTAGAAGAAATCTAGTAACCCTCAGAGTCAACAAAAGAGTACAAAATGCTGTGTTGAGTTTAATCTCAAAAACGACAGAATGATCTGTTCATTTCCAAGGCAAACCATTCAATATCACAATAATCCAAGTCTGTGCCACAACCACTATTGCTAAAGGAGCTGAAGTTGAACAGTGTTAGAGTCCAGACTTTGGCACAATAAACCTGATGACAGGCGTGTAGGCCTATAGAGCATTTTCCTTTCACTAGATACTAGTTCTTCACATAACTGCCCAATGTAGCATTTTTCCTTGGCAACCCCCTAGCTTACTGTATCATCTGCTCATCTAGTCTTTCTTCCTCCACCCTTTTTGTTAGTGAATATATTGGTTCACTTCATCCAGGATTTACTGAGTACTCTTTGTGTCCAGTGTCTAGAACACTGTGTTGCTGTTAGTATCCCACATAAAGATGATACAGGTAGAAATCATATTGTGGAGGAAGTTGTCCTCTGCTCCAAGGTAATGATAAACAGATAACTTTAAGGATAATATTAAGGATAATATTAGGGATGTAAGTGCTATGAATCAGTTCAGTTCAGTCAGTTCAGTCGCTCAGTCGTGTCTGACTCTTTGCGACCCCAGTTTTATCTAAAACAGTCCTAGGATTCTGGAGGAGAACAAAATGGGAATTTATTATATCTGGGAAAAAGTAGTGTAGGGACATTGAAGGAAAAGCATGAGTCAAGGCGAGAGAAGGGTTGGGTATGCATCTGAAGCTGGGAAAACTCTGGGCTGGAGTCTGAAAGGTGCAATCTCGATTTTAATCATTTCTAAAAAAACTGACCATCAAAGACTTCCTGCCGGTCCTTATATTTTCAAAACAAGAAAAAATATGGTACCAGGGTAATTCAGCTTAGCATTACAATCTGCAACTCCCAGTCTACTTAGCTAACACTCGTATTACTACTAGATAAGTATTTCACAGACTGTAAACATCAGTAACTATATAGAGATCTTGATTAAGTACAGATCCTGATTCATGAAGTCTAGGATGGAGTCTAAGACTCTACATGTATGGCAACCTCCCTCACAGTACCAGTGTCGCTGACCTGGGGACCACATATTGAATGGCAAAGTACTATAGGAATATCATGTGAGAAAGAAAAATTCCCTGTTTCTGGGCAGCCAAAAGGTAATTTCTTAAAACACAAATCAACAGAGTACAGAGTCGAAAGCCTCATCAACACAATAAGAGAGGAAGTTTTCACTAATTGATTCTAATTTGCCACCAAATCATCGTCAACACAAATTATTAGACTCACTGCATAAAAGGATGCTCATTGGTTTGGTAATGGAGCCTGTGCAGGTGTCTGAGCTACCCATCCATCAATTGCTTCTCTTGTCATGCTATCTAATGTAGTTTATTGATAGGCCCACATTTCTCCCATTTCACACATGAGTCCATTTCTATGAGAGAAGCGACCAATAGGAAGTGTGAATATGGATCCGGCACATGATTCAAAGAGACTGCCTGCCAGTCCTGCTCACTCAGCTCCTATTCTCTCTGGCTAATTTATCCTACATGGGGATTCATGTGCATGTCAGGGAATATTGGAATGGATTGAAACAAAGTCTTCCAACCAATTTCACTGCAGACTTCAAGTAACAGTGTAAGATGGCTTGGGCAAAATGCTCCCAGAAGCCTGCATCAGTTCCCATTGGGAAACCTACCTAATTTTAGACATATTGAATGTTTAACAATATGTCACTGTTTGAAACTCAAAAAGACTGCTTCCAGGGTTTCACAGGCTCCTTCTGGTTCTCTGTTCCCTTTGCCACAAACAATAATGTGATCTGTATTATCTTGCTTGTCAGCCAGACTTTTCCTGTGCCATGTGGTAGAATTCTACTAAAATGTGGACCTAGGTTCTGAGCATAGTGAGACTTGTTTAATTAGTGCTCTTTACTAGGTAGTGATCCCCCAAAGCATGGATGGAATATCTTAGAAGCATAAAGGCAAGCTCCTCACTCTGTATATGCTGCATTGAAATCTCTTGTCAATTAAAAAAGAAGAGACAGAGAGAACAGACTTGTGGACA
>SJYF01002266.1:412488-425784 GCA_006410515.1 Procapra przewalskii | reverse complement strand
TGTATGCTTCCCCCCTCCCCAAAGCTTACATTCCACTGAATGCCTTCAATCTTAATGGTACTTTTCCCTGTCTTTGGATTAGATGGGTTTTTTACTCTTATGATTATTATTTTGGAAAGTAGGTATTATTCCTTTAGAAGAAAAGAAAGAAAGCCAAATCAAATCAAACACAAACCTCCAGGCTCTATTATGGCATTAGGCTTTATATCCCAGAGCAGGTCATAGCATACCTTTGATATATGAAAATTTGTCATTCCTGGGTACATTTCATTTACTGAAATGCTGTTTGAGAGCAACTTTATTAAAGATGCAAGACACTGGTACGATGCTGCTTTATTTTTTGTGTCACTTCTTTCATATAAAATCCTTTCTCCAAACACTTTGGAGAATTAAATAATACAAGACAGGAGAGAGAGTTCTGTATAAATTATACAATACTGTGACATAAGGAATAATTCAAAGAATCAGAAACCAATAGCTAAGACTCAGAGAAATTGAAAAAAAAAAAGAGGACAGATTTTCATTATTTTTTAATCCCAAAGGAGAGTTGTTGTTTTTTTTTTTTCTAATAGAGTACAGTTGAAGTAGTGAGAAAAATAGAATTCTTTCTGGAGCATGGGGGTTGATGTTTACTCCAAAATGCAACCTTTTCATTGCTTCACTTCTGCCAAATCCCTTTCTAAGTTGACCCCAGTCCCTTTATTTTGTGAATAACCTATGAGTAATGCTGACAGGATATTAATAGCCTATTGTAACTTACTTTGCTTGAAAATCCTCTAAAGTTTATTATCACACAGAAAGGTGAAACTCACAGAGGTAAAATGATCTATGCATGTGATCAAACAGCTGCCAAATAGTGGATTCTTGAGTCAAATCCAGGTCTAATTGAATCCAAAGCCTGTGCTTGCTACCATCCCTGTGCATTTAGCAAGAAGTGTAATTAAAAAGCCACCTCTCTCACTGAATATATTCCCATAGTTTTCTAACAATGCTGGGCAGTCAAGTACTCTCAATCTTTGTTCTGACATGACTCAAGAGCCTTAATTCATTAAAAAAACAAAATCAAAAAACAATAGCTAGAATGAATGAACATCTAGAAAAGGGCCCAGTAAACAATCTTCATCATACCAAAGAGCATTCTGTTCCCATGTTCTTATATGGATAATTGGAGTGAGTTGGACCAAACATTTACCAGGTACACTGAGGTGGCATCATCTTCCATCTCATGACCTGGAATAAATGTCAATAGATGGTATGACAACTATATACTCATTCTTTCTTCCTTGGTGGCAGAAACTCTGATTTTGTTCTGGGAGAGAATATGCTCACTTTCAAGTGATGGATCAGTCTTAGCCAATCGTGAAAATCTTGGTTTGCAATTTCTTAGCATCACTTGCCCTGAAGAGGGGGCATAAGTCACAGTCCTGGCCAAAGAGACTGAATTGAATTCTGCTCATGCTGTTGCCCTGTCTCTTCCTTTTCTGGGCTCTTAGTATGGCTGTGACGACGAGAGCTGCAGCATTCATTCTGCAGACACAGTGTATCCAGCATAAGAATGAAGATCACGATAAGGACCAGAGACAAGGGAGGACCTTGGCTTCAAAAACATCCTTGAGTGTCTACCTACCTCTAAATATGTGATACATTAAAAAAAAAAAAGACAGCTATTTGTTTTGGTCATTGTTAGTTTTCTGGTGGTTGTTATTTACAATTGAACAAAATCTTAACAGATAGACATAGATCATCTCAGCAGATATGTAGATTTACGTGGGGAAAGAGATTCAGGTTGCATTATAAAGAGGTTAATGCAAGACAGTGGAGCAACAGAATAATTCCATCTGTGGCCATAGTTTTAGGCTAGGTTATGCTTCTCCATGACATCTCACTTGTAAATATGGCTACCACGGTTGGCAAGGTCATACATGATTTCTAGTGGTCAACTGACTAAGCAGACATAAGTAACACTCATCTAACACATGTGTTATGGCCATATTTTCTTGACCACACGTGGTTGGGCAAACATATCAGTAAGTACTTTTGTGTGTAACTTTATGTTATAGGCTAAGAACTAGGTTATATTTAAGTAAATGTGGATTCTGCCTCTGGAAACTCCACTTGCTAGGTGAATATATCAGTCAGTGTAGGGTTGATTGTGCTGCAATAGAAAAGAAAAAACAGAAAATAGAGTCCCTGAGTTTAAGTGGCTTAATGAAAAGCTTACTATATGCTCATACCAACCATCCATCCTGGGTCAGCTAAAAGGCTTTATTCTGTTGTCCTCGCTCAGGGACCTAGGGTTGTGAGAAGCTCCATCTCACTGCTTCCATATTTTCCCTGATAGGAAAATGGAGAAGGTAACTTAAATGATTTCTTTTATATTGAAGTATAGTTGATGTATAATGTTGTGTTAATATCTGCTATGCAGCAAAATGATTCAGTTTTATATATACATTCTTTTTCGTATTCTTTTCCATTATGGTATATCATAGGATTTTGAATATAGTGCTATAGAGTAGAGCCTTGTTTTTACCCATTTTATATATAACTTACATCTGTTAATTCCAACTTCCCTCTCCTTCCCTCCCCACCCCCCTCGGCTACCAGAAGTCTGTTCTCTATGTGTATTTATTTCTGTTTTATAGATAAGTTCACTTATGTCATATTTTAGATTTCACATGTAAGTAATATCCTATAGTATTTGTCTTTTTCTCTTTTTTTGTATCACTTACTTATATCTGCTTTATTGTAAATATATTCTATTGGTATATTATCTAATTTGAGGTATGTAAATCAAGATTTCAGCACACTGTTTAGCTTTGAATGCTGTTCATCAAACAAATGTATATAAATAAATTTCAGGAATTTCATAGGCAAGATAAAGGTAAACAGAAACATTGACAGTTATAAAAGTAGAGAAAGAATTTAAAAATCGCTTAGAATTTTAGAGCATGTAAAAGGACCTCCCTGGTGACTCAGATGGTAAAGCGTCTGTCTACATTGTGAAAGACCTGGGTTCAATCTCTGGGTTGGGAGATTCCCTGGAGAAGGAAATGACAACCCACTCCAGTACTATTGCCTTGAAAATCCCCTGGACAGAGGAGCTTGGGTCAGGCTACTATCCATGGGGTCGCAAAGAGTCGGGCACGACTGAGCGACTTCACTTTCACTTTCACTTGTTCCAACCAATAGTTATTTTTCAGATGCTCCCCATAAAAATGTCTTTCAGATTTTTTCAAACCATTGTCATGCTAGCTGTCTGCCACTTATTTAGTTCTGTTAAATAACTTTAGGGTGGGAGAAGGATCAGAGATACTTTGTTCTCATTAAAATTCCTCCTCAATAGTTGGAGACGGAAGACTAAGAACACGAAATAAAAGGAAAGTTTTAAAAGCTTAATGTATTTTATATGCAATATGAGCTACTGTGTTATAGGAATTAAGAGGACCGTGAGTCTAACAGGGCTGAAACAGACCAAGACCTTGGGGAGATAAGAATGAACTGCCTCCTAAAGGTTTTGATGCCGAGATGAGAAGAAATGACTTTGATCAAGAATGTGAAATTAAGTTGAGACCCAACTTAAAAATGAAGTGTAACAGAAACATTTGGATCACAATTAAGTAGCTTTTAAAAATGGTCTTGGTGAGAGTTTCTACATTGTTTGCATAAGAAATACCTTTCAAATTTTGTCTAGCTTTGTAACTGACATTTGATTTCACTCCTGAGGTTCTTGAAAATTATAATAACCATTATAAATGAAGAGAAGATTGGATGATAGGGTTGTGAGTCAGCAATGGCAGGATTTTTTTTCTCTTGAATTGAAAATAATGGTGAACAAAAACTTTGCAGATAATGTAATGTTTGTGCCTGAAGCCTTGCTCTGATCTTTCTTTAATTTTTTTCTTAATCCTTTTGTTTCAGTTTTTTAATTGAAGGATAATTGCTTTACAGAATTTTGTGGTTTTCTGTCATACATCAACAAGAATCAGCCATATATATACTCATGTCCCCTCCTTCCCAGACCTCCCTTCCATCTCCCTCTCCACCCCACCCTCAGCCTGTCACAGAGCCCCTGTTTGAGTTTCCTGAGTCATACAGCAAATTCCCATTGGCTATCTATTTCACACATGGTATGGTAAATTTCTGTGTTACTCTCTCCATACATCGCCCCTTCTTCCTCCTCCCTTCCCACCTTGTCCATAGGTCTGTTCTCTATGTCTGGTTCTCCGTTGCTGCCCTAAAGATAAATTAATCAATGCCATCTCTTCAGATTCCATATATATGTGTCAGTATACAATATTTATATTTCTCTTTCTGACTTTCACTCTGTATAATGGGCTCTAGTTTCGTCCACCTCATTAGAACAGATTCAATGTGTTTCTTTTTATGGCTGGGTAGTATTCCATCGTATCTATATGTACCACAGCGTCTTTATCCATTCATCTGTTGATGGACATCTAGGTTGCCCCCATGTTCTAGCTATTGTAAATAGAGCTTCAGTGAACATTGGGCTACATGTGTCTTTTTCAGTTTTGATTTCTTCAAGGTATATGCCTAGGAGTGGGATTGCTGGGTCGTATGGAGCGACTGAACTGTACTGAACTGAACTGAACTGATGGTGGTTTTATTCCTAGCTTTTTAAGGAGTCTCCATACCATCTTTCATAATGGTTGTTATCAGTTTACATTCCCATCAGCAATGCAAGAGTGTTTCCTTTTCTCCACACCCCCTCCAGCTTTTATTGTTTGCAAACTTTTTGATGATGGCCATTCTGACTGGTGTGAGGTAGTATCTCATTGTAGTTTTGATTTGCATTTCTCTGATAATGAGTGAGTTTGAGTGTCTTTTCATGTGCTTATTAGCCATCTGTAAGTCTTCTTTGGAGAAATGTCTCTTCAGATCCCTTTCCCACTTTTTGATTGGGTTGTTTGATATTTTGATATGGAATTGTATAAGCTGCTTGTATATTTTGGAAATTAATTCTTTATCAGTTGTTTCCCTTGTTATTATTTTTTCCCATTCTGAGGGTTGTCTTTTCACCTTATTTGTAGTTTCCTTTGCTGTGCAGAAGTTTTAAAGTTAATTATGTCCCACTTGTCTATTTTTGTTTTTATTTCAATTACACTAGAAGGTGGGTCATAGAAGATCTTGCTTTGATTTATGTCATTGAGTGTTCTGCCTATGTTCTCCTCTAAGAGTTTAATAGTTTCTGATCTTATATTTAGGTCTTTAATCCATTTTGAATTTATCTTTGTGTATGGCATTAGGTAGTAAACTAATTCCATTCTTTTGCATGTAGCTGTCCAGTTTTCCCAGCACCACTTATTGAAGAGGCTGTATTTGCCCCATTGTACATTCTTGCCTTCTTTGTCTAAAATAAAGTAAACATAGGTATGTGGGTTTATTTCTGGGTTCTCTATCTTGTTCCATTATTTCTGTTTATGTGCCAATATCGTACTGTCTTGATGACTGTAGCTTTGTAGTATAATCTGAAGTCGGGAAGGTTGATGCCTCTAGCTCCATTCTACTTTCTCAAGACTGCTTTGCCTATTTAGGGTCTATTGTGTTTCCATATGAATTGTGAAAATTTTTGTTCTAGTTCTGTGAAAAAGCCATCGGAAATTTGATAGGGATCACATTGAATCTGTAGATTGCATTTGTTAGTATAGTCATTTTCACAATATTGATTCTTCCCACCCAGGAACATGCAATCTCTCTCTATCTATTTATGTTGTCTTTGATTTCTTTCATCAGTGTCTTATAGTTTTCCATATACAGGTCTTTATTTTCTTTAAGTAGATTTATTCCCAGATATTTTATTCTTTATTTTTGCAATGGTGAATGGTATTGATTCCTTAATTTCTCTTTATGATTTTTCATTGTTAGTATATAGGAGTGCAAGTGATTTATGTGTATTGACCTTGTATCCCACGACTTTGCTGAATTGTCTGATTAGCTCTAGTAACTTTCTGATAGTTTCTTTTGGGTTTTCTATGTATAATATCATGTCATCTGCAAACAGTGAGAGTTTTACTTCTTCTTTTCCAATCTGGATTCCTTTTATTTCTTTGTCTTCTCTAATTGCTATAGCTAGGATTTCTAAAACTATTTTGAATAGTAGTGGTGAGAGTGGACACTCTTGTTTTGTTCCTGACCTTAGAGGAAAACTTTTAGTTTTTCACCACTAAGAATTATGTTTACTGTGGGCTTTTCATATATGGCCTTTACCATGTTGAGGTAGGTTCTTTCTATGCCCATTTTTTGAAGAGTTTTAATCATAAATAGGTGCTGAATTTTGTCAAAGGCTTTTTCTTCATCTACTGAGATGATCATATTCTTTTTATCTTTCAACTTGTTGATATGGTGTACCACACTGATTGATTTGCATATCTTGAAGAATCCTTGCATCCCTGGAATGAACCTGACTTGATCATGGTGTATGAATTTTTTAATGCCTTGTTGGACTCTGTTTGCTGGAATTTTGTTGAGGATTTTTATATCTTTTTTATATCTTTTTTATATCTTTTTTTAATATCTTTTATGTCTTACAAGCTCATCACCGCCTTTTCTCCTCAGTTAAACATAAGGGATGCTTCCAAAGGTGAGTGACAAAGCTGCCAAAATGGTGATGAACATTTCCGTCAAAGCTGATAAAACAATTTCCCCATATCATCAGCCAACAAATCACTGAACACTTTGAATGTTACTTGTATTATGCAGGGTTGTATTTGTTTCAATTTACAATGATTGAGCTTTTCAGATAGAAAATAAAAGCAAAAATTGTTTTATTTTGAGAGCACCATGCTGAGAACAGGAAGAAAAAGAGTCTCCATGTTTGATTTTTGTTGTAGGTTCCTTGAAAAGTGACAGTTCTTTCTTTATACGTTATTGAGCAGATCTGTGTTATAGATTAAGAATGAAAGAGATGAACTCCTGATAGGTGAGACCCTGGGAGGAGATCAAGGCTGGTAAAGAAAGACATAAGTTATAATCTAATGTCAGCCAATAACACCTCTTGCTCTACTCTTTTGTTACCTCCAATCAAATAGTTCTTGGGGTTTTGTTTTGTTTTCATTTGTTCATCTCAACCTTCTTTTTTGGAAAATACTTATTTATGTATTTGACAGTGGTGGGTCTTAATTTCAGCACGCAGGAGCTTTGTTGCATCATACACGATCTTTTATTGCAGTGCGTGTACTCTCTAGTTGTGGCGGTTGGACTCAGTAGTTGCACCACATGGCCTTAGATGCTCCACAGTGTGTGGGATCTTAGTTCCCTGACCGTGAGGCCAGAAATCGAACCCACATCCCCTGCATTACAGGCGGATTCTTAACCACTGGACCACCAGGGAAGTCCGCCTCTCAGTTTTCTTGAACATTCCTACTTCCCATGTGATATCCTCTTCCTGGAGAGTATGTTCCTATTCATTTTGAGATTCTTGAGGGGCATAGAAAGAGAGAGTTTAAGTTTAACATATTTAAAACTAAATGTAACTTACTTTACGGATTCCTACTCTCTTTCCTGTTTTGGAGAATGTTACCATCATCTTTTTTACAGTGTATACCAGAAACCCAAAGAAATATTTTAAATTAAATGTGAAAAGTGAGGGGAAACATGAATTCAGCCTACAAATCTCTAAATGTTTTAACTNNNCTCTAAATGTTTTAACTTTCAAATCTTTTTTTTTTTTTTTTTTTGGTCCTCTGCTTACCTCCTCCATAGCAATACCTTGCCTTATCCAAACTCCAACCTATTTCCTAAATCACTGAAATAATCTCCTAGTTGTCTTTACCTCCAGACATCACCATTTAAAAGCTATAGTTCACATTGTGGCATTTGTGAACACTGGAAAATGGAAATCCGTTCATGTCTCCTCCCTCCATAAAAGTGTTCTTTGTCTTTCCAGTGCTTTGGCGATTAAGTTTAAATTCTATTGTTGATCATTTAAGAGGGTTCAAACCTGGGTCTCCTGCACTGCAGGCAGATTCTTTACCTTCTGAGCCACCAGGAGAGCCCATATGATATAAGAGGAATTTATAGTAAATAAAAGCATGCTTCATTCCTTTATGGAGAGTAGAGAATCAATTGGAGGGGAAATAAGCAACCATTACATTCCAGTGTGATGAATATGCTGATGAAGACATCCATTCATGCTACTGAGAGTATAGCAGAGGGATTGCTAAATCAGACTGGGGGTCAAGAAGGAATATTGGAGGAGGGAATGCTGGAACTGAGTTTTATAAAATGAGTGGGATGGTAATAAACAGATGGATAATAGGCACACAGCATACAATATTAGGCATATGGCAAATGTTTGCCAAGAAAAACTGTATGTAGGCTAAGTTATACATGTATGAATGATGAATAAATAATTTTGCACTATATCATAGACATTTATTTGATCTGAGTAGGTCTTCTCTTATAAAATCTCTTCTCTAAAAGCAGAGAGTTAAATTCAATGATTGTTCTATCATTGAAATGTTATCTCAAAGGAATAAATATTAATGCAAGGGCCAGATATTTATTTGCAAGTATAGAAAGGCAAGCTACATATGGATAATTGATACTATCTGCATGAATTTTAATGATATAACTAGAGGTTCCCTTTTAAGTAATGAAAGTCTGGAATTACAGTTGTTCCAAACCATATATTAACCATATGATAACTTCCTGTCATTTTGTAAGAAGTAATTTCAGAATTCTCCACCCTGTGTCTCAGTATCTATCACACATAACCCAGCGTGACAGCCTCCCCTTCTGTTGCCTTAGAATAGTTCATTGTTCTTCTGCTAGATGTGTGTTATCCATGACATTCTGAATATTTGATTTCTCAACTCGAAGCTTCTGTTTTTATAGTAGTTTTCGAAGAACCAAAAATGTATGTGGAATTCCCAGAGTTAAAGTTAAAAGTGGATTTGGGTATCAAACATAAAATGTACAATCTTGATAATATTTTATTATTTTTATTTTATTTTATTATTCTTTCCTCATCAGCCACCTATGGCCTTTAAATGAGTAGGTATTATTTGTGTTATTTTTGGTAAGGGGCTGAAATCAGAAGAGATGGAGAGGTGTTGGGCAGAAAGATGAGATTTCTTGTGAGCTTCATAAATTTTAGACAAAAGTAAGGCCCTGTGAGACTATTTTATGTCCCTATCTACCTCATTGGCTGTGCAGGTGAAAATAAAATTTCCCAGGTGGCATTTTACCCTCTATCAACCGCTGTAGGACTCCTATGGGCCAGATAACTCAAAAGGACGTCAGTACTATAAGATTTGGTTTGATCTGTTATAAGAAGGATGTTTTTCTTGCTTATTAACATATCTGCCTCCTTTTAAAGCTCTTCTAGAAATATCTGGCAGGCAGTAGTGCTCTCAGCTCTGGTCTTTCCTGATGCAACTAAACTCCTGTATGTTTCCCCAAATCAATTATTTTATGTTAAATGTTTCTACCCTCTCTGGAATGATCATATCACATACAGTAGAAGTAGGAAATAGATTTAAGGGACTAGATCTGATAGACAGAGTGCCTGATGGAATATGGACGGAGGTTCATGACATTGTACAGGAGACAGGATCAAGACCATTCCCAAGAAAAAGAAATGCAGAAAAGCAAAATGGATGTTTGAGGAGGCCTTACAAATAGCTGAGAAAAGAAGAGAAGCAAAAAGCAAAGGAGAAAAGGAAAGATATACTCATTTGTGTGCAGAGTTTCAAAGAATAGCAAAGAGAGATAAAAAAGCCTTCCTCAGTGACCAATGCAAAGAAATAGAGGAAAAGAACAGAATGGGAAAGACTAGATATCTCTTCAAGAAAATTAGAGATACCAAGGGAACATTTCATGCAAAGATGGGCTCAATAAAAGACAGAAATGGTATGGACCTAACAGAATCAGAAGATATTAAGAAGAGGTGGCAAGAATACACAGAAGAACTGTACAAAAAAGATCTTCATGACCCAGATAATCACAATGATGTGATCACCCACCTAGAGCCAGACATCCTGGAATTTGAAGTCAAGTGGGCCTTAGGAAGCATCACTACAAACAAAGCTAGGGGAGGTGATGGAATTCCAGTTGAGCTATATCAAATCCTAAAAGATGATGCTGTGAAAGTGCTGCACTCAATATGTCAGCAAATTTGGAAAACTCAGCAGTGGCTACAGGACTGGAAAAGGTCAGTTTTCATTCAAATCCCAAAGGAAGGCAATGCCAAAGAATGCTCAAATGACTGCACAATTGCACTTATCTCACACACTAGTAAAGTAATGCTAAAAATTCTCCAAGCCAGGCTTCAGCAATACATGAACCGTGTACTTTCAGATGTTCAGGCTGGTTTTAGAAAAGGCAGAGGAACCAGAGACCAAATTGCCAACATCTGATGGATCATGGAAAAAGCAAGAGAGTTCCAGAAAAACATCTATTTCNTTTATTGACTATGCCAAAGCCTTTGACTGTGTGGATCACAATAAACTGTGGAAAATTCTGAAAGAGATGGGAATATCAGACCACCTGACTTGCCTCTTGAAAAACCTGTATGCAGGTCAGGAAGCAACAGTTAGAACTGGACGTGAAAAAACAGACTGGTTCCAAACAGGAAAAGGAGTGCGTCAAGGCTGTATATTGTCACCCTGCTTTTTTAACTTATATGCTAGTACGTCATGAGAAATGCTGGACTGGAAGAACCACAAGCTGGAAAAAGGTTCTGGGAGAAATAACAATAATCTCAGATATGCAGATGACACCATCCTTATGGAAGAAAGTGAAAAACAATTAAAGATCCTCTCTATGAAAGAGGAGAGTGAAAAAGTTGGCTTAAAGCTCAACAGTCAGAAAAGTAAGATCATGGCATCCATTCCATTACTTCTGGGAAATGGATGGGGAAACAGTGAAAACAGTGGCTGACTTTATTTTTCTGGGATCCAAAATCACTGCAGATGGTGATTGCAGCAATGAAATTAAAAAAAACGCTTACTCTTTAGAAGAAAAGCTATGACCAACCTAGATAGCATATTAAAAAGCAGAGACATTACTTTGTCTACAAATGTCCCTTTAGTCAAGGCTATAGTTTTTACAGCAGTCATGTATGGATGTGAGAGTTGAACTATAAAGAAAGCTGAGTGCCAAAGAACTGATGCTTTTGAACTGTGGTTTTAGAGAAGATTCTTGAGAGTCCCTTGGACTGCAAGGAGATGCACCCAGTCCATCCTAAAGGAGATCAGTCCTGGGTGTTCATTGGAAGGACTGATGTTCAAGCTGAAAATCCACTACTTTGGCCACCTGATATGAAGAGCTGACTCATTGGAAAAGACCCTTATGCTGGGAGGGATTGGGGGCAGGAGGAGAATGGGACGACAGAGGATGAGATGGCTGGATGGCATCACCAACCTGATGGACGTGAGTTTGGGTAAACTCCGAGAGTTGATGATGGACAGGGAGGCCTGGCATGCTGCAGGTCATGGGGTTGCAAACAGTAGGACACGACTGAATGACTGAACTGAACTGAATATTTGTAAAGGACATCTAGGATCAAAAATGAAAAAATAAAAGTCAGGTTTATTGTTCCCAATTTTGAGGAAGAACAGCAGACACAAAGCAAAAATCATTCTCTGGTCTGCTCATTGTTAAAAACAATGACGCATAAATAAATGTTGAGTATTATTTCCTAGCCATATATTTCTTTCTTCCCAATGGAAACCAAAGGGCTTGACAAGTATATCATAATAACATACTGGATTATGGGAGAGAGTGAAAAAAAAAAGTAGTGATGTTGACTGGCTTCATCATTTTTGTTCTACATTTTTATAACCCAAGAAAATGACATTTCTCATTAAAATGCCATATTTCATTTTGCTAGAACATAATGTGAACTAAGTCTTCCCAGGATTTTCTTTAAAATAAAAAGCCAGTTGAATTTAAGACTTATTGCCAACCTGCTTTGATTTTTTAATCATTCAAAATATATCCTTAATGTTATTTATTTTACCACATTTAGAAATGTAGTTTTATGCCTTCCTTGAAGATGGAACTAATATAGAAAGCACATCACCCCTTCTACTGAAGTGTTAAAGCGGATCCAAAATCACTTCTACTTGCTTCTTTTCACTTCCATTTATATTTCTTGTCATTCATAGAACAATCATCTTCATAAAGTGAAAGGCCATGTATATTATTATTTTCTGTAACTGGGCTCATGCCGTTTTGTTGGTGAAAATGAGTCTGTGTCTGATAGACTCATGAGACTTCTCAAGGCCTCATGATATGGTACGATGAACACCCGCTGTGTGCTGCCCTTCCCAGTCAAGTGGAAAGCTCGACTCCTGACTGTCACATCAGGGTGGTGTATGCCCTGCCTGCTTTGTATTTGTCTGCTTTGTTATCTGTGTCCCCCTTTCCTCACCCTTCTTCTTCCGTATTGTACCCTTTTCTCTTCCTCAAACCTTCCCATCATGTCTGCCGCAGGCTTTACATCATGCCGTTCCCTGTGCTTACAATTTCATTCCCTCAGTCACTCTCAAGACAAACTTTTAAGTTTTCTTTTCTCAGTAGTCACATTCTCAAGTATTCTCAGGTATCTCCTAATCTATCTAAAATTTCATGCCCTACCCTACCACCAAAAAAAATCTTATTGCATTCACCTACTTAATATTATCCTTAATGTATATCAGTATCTAGCTTAATATTTATTTACTTTTTAAAAATTGTCTTTTTCACTCATTAGAACAGAAGTTTCAAGAGAGCAGAGTTTTCTTTTTGTGTTCTGTTCTTTGCTATACCCCTATGCCTAGGATGTAAACTGACATATAGTAGATGCTCAGTTAAAAAAAAAAGAATGAATGAATAAGTAGATGTGTGAACAAGTAAATACACAGATAATTGAGTGGCTAGACAAAGAGTTCTAAACGGATAAAAGTCAGAAGAATCAAATTCCAGGTAAGTCTCAGACACAAATTTAAACTTATCTGGACCATAGCCTCATCTTATAAATATTAACCTTTCTAAATAAAAAGACTAAAGCTATATAGTTTCATGATTCTAAAAGAAAAAGGATGATCTTTGTTTAATATAAAAGTCTAAACAATATGAATTCTGAACAATATGTCTACTGCATAATTCGCCCAATCTGTTACACATGTCATGGGGTAATGTGAAAGTCTCTTAATTCCTGATAATAAGGAGCAGAAATAAACATTATGAGCAAAATGCTGTTTTTGTGGTAACCAACTCCACTTTTTCCTAAATCTTTTGTTTCTGTTTTTCAATGGTAAGTTGACAAATCACTTTTGGTTGTGATCAAAGTGG
>SJYF01002266.1:293103-314008 GCA_006410515.1 Procapra przewalskii | reverse complement strand
TGAATCCAGAATTCTGAGAATCTTAAAATTTTCATGCATTTGAAATATATATCTTCAAAGTATAAGGTAATATGTTAATAGTTAATCAAATATGGGAACTGAACTAAGCCAGAAGTTTGTCTCATAAATACTTTTTTTATTATCTAAATTTCATGTGTGTTATTCTTCACTCACTAAGTCCTATCCAACTCTATGCAACTCCATGGACTAAAGCTTGCCAGGCTCCCCTGGCAAGGTATCCCCTCCAAACTATCTCTTGGAGTTTGCTCAAGTTCATGTCCATTGAATCAGTGATGCTATCTAACCATTTCATCCTCTGCCACCCACTCCTGGTTTGGCCTTCAATCTTCCCAGTGTCAGGGACTTTTTCAGTGAGATGGCTCATCACATCAGGTGGTCAAAGTATAGGAGCTTCAACTTCAGCGTCTGTTCTCTCAAGAGTCCCTTGCATCTTGGACTCTCAAGCATCAACTAAATATTTTTTGCACAATCAACCACATCAATATTACTTATAATAGCTTCTCCAGCACCATAATTCAAAAGCATCAATTCTTTGGCCCTCAGCCTTCTTTGGATCATCAAAAAAGCAAGAGAGTTTGAGAAAAACATCTATTTATGCTTTATTGACTATGCCAAAGCCTTTGACTGTGTGAATCACCATAAACTGTGGAAAATTCTGAAAGAGATGGGAATACCAGACCATCTGACCTTCCTCTTGAGAAATCTGTATGCAGGTCAGGGAACAACAGTTAGTACTGGACATGGAACAACAGACTGGTTCCAAATAGGAAAAGGGAGTACATCAAGGCTGTTTATTGTCACCCTGCTTATTTAACTTACATGCAGAGTACATCATGAGAAATGCTGGACTAGAAGAAGGACAATTTGGACTCAAGATTGCCAAGAGAAATGTCAATAACCTCAGATATGCAGACGACACCACCCTTATGGCAGAAAGTGAAGAAGAACTAAAGAGCTTTTTGATGAAAGTGAAAGAGGAGAGTGAAAATGTTGTCTTAAAGCTCAACATTCAGAAAACTAAGATCATTGCATCCATCCCATCAGTTCATGGCAAATAAATGGGGAAACAGTGGCTGACTTTATTTTTTTGGGTCCTGAAATCACTGCAGATGGTGATTGCAGCCATGAAATTAAAAGATGCTTACTCCTTGGAAGGAAAGTTATGACCAACCTAGATAGCATATTAAAAAGCAGAGACATAACTTTGCCAACAAAAGTCTGTCTAGTCAAGGCTATGGTTTTTCCTGTGGTCATTTATGGATGTGAGAGTTGGACTATAAAGAAAGCTGAGCACCAAAGAATTGATGCTTTCGAACTGTGGTGTTGGAGAAAACTCTTGAGAGTCCCTTGGCCTGCAAGGAGATCCAACCAGTCCATCCAAAAGGAGATCAGTCCTGGTTGTTCACTGAAAGGACTGATGTTGAGGCTGAAACTCCAATACTTTGGCTGCCTGATGCAAAGAGCTGACTCATTTGAAAAGACCCTGATGCTGGGAAAGATTGAGGGCAGGAGAAGGGGATGACAGAGGATGAGATGGTTTGATGGCATCACTGACTCAATGGACATGCGTCTGGGTAGGCTCCGGGAGTTGGTGATGGACAGGGAGGCCTGGCGTGCTGCGGTTCATGGGGTCGCAAAGAGTTGGACACGAGTGAGTGACTGAACTGAACTGAACAGCCTTCTCTATGATCCAACTCTCACATCCATACATGACCGTGGAAAAACCATAGCTTTGACTGTATGGGCATTTGTCAGTGAAGTGATATTTCTTATTTTTAGTATGCTGTCTAGGTTTGTCATAGCTTTCCCTCCAGGTATCTTTTAATTTCCTGGCTGCAGTCACTGTTTCAGTGACTTTGGAGCCCAAGAAAATAAAAGCTGTCACCACTTCCACAAAACTATCTAATCACATCTTATGCCTAGTTTTAACCTGTTTTTTTCTTAACTGGTTGTATGAGTTCTTTATATATTTTGAATATTTTACACACACACACATACACACGCACATATATATAATCCCTTTATTGGATATTTTCAAATATCCTCTTGTATTCAGTAGGCTTCCTTTTCACTTTGGTGATAGTTTCTCTCATGTGCAGAAGCTCTTTAGTATAATGTCTAATCTGTTTATTTCTGAATTTGTTTCCTTGCCTTTGGACTCAAATTTAAAAAAAATAATCATTGAGGCCAATGTTCAGGATGTTGTCTCCTATGTATTCTTCTAGGATTGTATAATTTCAGATCTTATATTCAGCTCTTCAATTTATTTTGAGTTCATTTGTTTTGTATGATTAAATTAGTAATCTAGTTTTATTCTTTTACATATAGTTGAATAATTTTCCTAATATCATTTATTGAAAATACTGTCCTTTCACCACTGTATGTTCTTAGCTATTTTGTCACTGATTGAGAGATATAGATTATAACTTTAGTCCCCTGAAACTGAACTCTCTACTCTAATATTGTGACAATATGTCCACCTTCTGCTTATACATGTGGTCAGAGAAATCAGTCTATATGTAAATAGATAAATGAATTTATACCCTCTGGAGAACTTTCACATCAATCTTCTCCACCACTTTTAAATTGCTCATTAAATCATATGCCTTCATCCATCATATGTAATGACCAAAACCATGTCTTTCTCAGAAGTTCTACCATTGTACAATTATTTCTCTCTATTTCTTAAAGAGTAAATAGTTCTTTCTCCTTTAAATTTCCTTTGCCATCAAATTACAATGGCCCCATTCTTGTTTATAAATCATCCATGAATGAACTTCACATGAAATCTGACTCCTGACCCTCTCTGTAATTCCATGCTCATTGTGGAAGAAATGCTTGGCTAATAACGTCTATTATTAATTTTATTGTTTTACCTCTTTGCATAGAAAATATTCTGACCAATTTTAACATTTTGAATAGAAGTAATTATCTCTGACTATATTCTTGGTTAAAGACTGAGAGAAATTTGATAATAGACATGGTAAAAACTTGTGCTATATTTCTTTGTTTAGTCAAACAAAATATATTTCCATTTGGTGTAAGAATTTGGATTTCACTCCCCAAAACAAATAACAAAAAGAACTTGAAGAGTTTTTCATTTTAATTGATTTTCAAAAGTTGGCATAAATGAAGTTATAGTGAAAAGCTATAAATGTTCGTAGGAGTTCTATTGCTGTACAGAAGTGTCTGCTAGTTGTTGTTCTTACACCAGCTCATCACTTCCTGTCAAAGGTTAGAAAATAATTGTTTGGGCACTGAATAAACCCATAAGAAACACAAGTAAAGGAGAAAGAAACGATATTGAAATGTCTAAATCCTATGTTATTTCTAAAGGTTAGGAAAGAATTCATATTTTCTTTTTAAATGTCAGTTTAATCTGAATGGCAGTGAACCTTGAATAACATTTGAATTTAATGTAGAACTTTTGAAAATGAAGCAATTGCCTAGCTAACTGCCTCTTTTGCTTTTGGGTGAGCATCACATTTGGCTTTCGGGTGATGGATAGCTGAAGTATCATTTACATTTGGAAATATGAACATAATAGTTGGCAGTTATTAAAAGAGAAGAAAGAAGCTTTATTGTTGACCAGTGATCATCCTGGGATTTCTGAGGCTCAAAGGGCTGGATAATAAATGGAGTTATGTAGTTCATCTGTTGTTCAGTCGCTAAGTCATGTCCGACTCTGCGACTCCATGGGCACAGCACGCCGGGGTTCCCTGTCCTTCACTATTGCCCAGAGTTTTCTCAAACTCATGTCCATTGAGTCAATGATGCCATCCAACCATCTCATTCTCTGTCACCTACATCTCCTGGTCAGTCTTTCCCAGCATCAGAGTCTTTTCCAGTGAGTCAGCTCTCTGAGTTAAGTGGCCAAAGTATTGGAGCTTCAGCTTCAGCATCAGTCCTCAATGAATATTCAGGACTGATTTCCTTAAGGATTGATAGGTTTGATCTCTTTGCTGCCCAAGGGACTCTCAAGAATCTTTTCCAGCATCACAGGTGGAAAGCATCAATTCTTTGGCACTCAGCCTTCTTTATGGTCAAATCCACATATGACTACTGGAAAAACCATAGCTTTGACTACATAGACCTCCGTTGTTCTAGACATTTAGAGTGCTAACATTCTGGAAAGAGAATTGTACAATATACATATATTAAAAATTCTAAAATTTGAAAGACCATAGGCTTCAAAAATCTATACACTGCCAGACAAGCAGTCTTTCTAACACATATTTTAAAGCAAAAATTATAAATGAAATTAAATTATTTGAACTTGGAATTAATAAAAAAATAGCTTGCCTAAATGAATCAGCAGCTCTTTGTATATATCAGAAAATAGTCCTTCTAAACAGTTCCTTTAACTGCCTTTGCTCTAACTTTCAAATAGAATGTCCGTAGTTTATGTATCTGGCATTAGATAAAAAGTGGAGAAAGAATTATAAAGAAAAAAAACTATAAAGTACACTGCTATTAAACTTATTCTCAAGATTTTGATTATCTTTCAGTCTGACTTCCTTATCAGTACAGATAGAAAATGTATAGGACCTTCTTCAGGCCCTCTAAAGAAAGCTCAGCAGCAGCAGCAGCAGCAAACCCGCAAGTAAGAAAACAATCTTTGACTCTATCCATGCAAAGATGCTAGAATAAATAGCCACTTCCCACTCTCCTACCTATCACACAGTCAAAATCTCCAAACTGTCTTAAGTCAGTTCTTCCTAACTGCACATTCAGAGAAGAATATGAGTTGCACGATAAGGCATTATGTTATCACAGTCAAATTTTATTGGAAGTAAGTTATCAAGATGACTTTCACACTTTATTAGATATTTATCAATGACAAATATGCATTGCTGATAGATTCTTAAATGGAATCAACACATCTTTCATTCTTATATCTTTTGATAATATCCTATCTCATCAATGGCCTGTCTTCTCTGGGTACTAATACATTAATAACATACCAATATGATTTTATTGTTTGGTTTTCTTTTCTTCCTCTGACTATTCCAAATTCCAAATCCTATTTTCTGCCCTATTCCATAAGAAGAGAAAAATACACTGAAGGATATTTGAATTTTCCTAGCATGCTTGCAGTAGGAACAGATCTGTGAGTTTGGGTTGGAATTGATAGCCAAGTGGCTGTAACTTTTCTTCCTGAAATATCAATTGCCTGTCATCTAGTTTGCATGATTCTGCTTGTCATGGTTACTTTTCTAGCAAGCCTGATACCAAGAAACTGTTTCCGGTCATCTTTCCCGAGTAAAGAAACCTAAGCTCAGAACAAAATTAGGATCATAATGGATCTCCACGATCTGAATCTTTGTATAAATGGGTATCCAAATTACTTAGAGTTTAGATGTTTCACTTGAGCTAGTGCTGGCAGAAAGCCATCTGTGGCCTGTTCCTCCTTTCTGGCTTTTGCCTGTCCATATAGATTTACTGGCCAATTCTGTTCCAGAAGAATTCTTAGAAATAATTTGTAGCAAATAATCTAGTACTTGTTTATTCTGGAATCCAACTCTGTTTTGATTGCTTATCCAGCTACCAAAGTTTTTGTGGTGTTTAACAGTGTCATGAGCTAGAATCTCACCAGCCTGTTCTTATGGCTCAGTCCTAGGTGAATGTAATTCCAATGATTTGAGAATTTTTCTTGGGGATATAGCTCTTAGTGATTTGATCTATCAGTCTTTAAAGATTAATAAATTGTTTTAAATCCTTAAGCCTCTGAAGGTAATTGAGACTTTTTTTTAGCTTTGTATGAATCTACTGTCCATGTTACAATGTACTATTCAAACAAGAAGCTGATGTAATGAAAATAAAATGATTTCAATTAAAATATAAACCATCAGTCCTCTTAAGGCCATATAGGTAGATTGATACTGAGGAAAATCCTACACTGACAATCTCAAGAGATTTGAGTTTTATGGCTGTTCTATCACCAGTTACCCTTTAAAAAGTTCTTCAAAACAAGGCAAAAAGGCCCAAGAAATTAAACTTTCCCCAAAATCATGAAGTAGGTATTTTGGTAATACATAGAATTAACATGATGACCTGGAAATAACGCAGGTCTTAAAATTAATTGTAAGCATCTATCAGCTTATGTTTTGTTAGGTCTGTTTGCCCTCAGAACGTGCGTAAATTGTCCCTGCTTCCTCTGCTTTGGACAGTATCTTGTCCAAGCTAGCTTCAGCTTCTGGCAGCCAGTCAGTCCTTTTGTGGTTCCATCTTCTACTCAGTAACTTCAGCCTGTTTAGTTGCTCAGTCATGTCCGACTCTTTGTAACCACTTGGACTGCAGCATGCCAGGCTTCTCTGTCAATCGCCAACTCCTGGAGTTAACTCAAATTCATGTCCATCAAGTTAGTGACGCCATCCAACCATCTCATCCTCTGGCATCCCCTTCTCTTCTTTCCTTCAATCTTTCCCAGCATCTAGGTCTTTTCCAATGAGTCAGTTCTTCCCATCAGGTGGCCAAAGTATTGGAGCTTCAGCTTCAGCATCAGTCCTTCCAATTAATATTCAGGACTAATTTCCTTTAGGATTGATTGGTTTGATCTCCTTGCAGTCCAAGGAACTCTCAAGAATCTTCTCCAATACTACAGTTTAAAGGCATCAGTTCTTTGGCACTCAGCTTTCTTTATGGTCCAACTCACATCCATACATGACTGCTGGAAAAACCACAACTTTGACCTCTGTAACTTAGGTAAACCCTATCTCCTTTCTTTATCCTTTGAGCCTAGGAGTGAGAGTGACTCCTGTTACTGCCAGCCTCTAGGCTTCCTCACTGCCCTCTGACTAACGTTTTGTTATCTATGTAATCCATTTCTTGTGTTGAAAAGTATCCCCGTCTCTGTTTTCCTAGTGGAACCAGGCCTGATACACTAACTGCATGATTCTGAGCAAGTTAGTAAAGGATGTTCTGATTCAATCTTTTTTTTTTTTCATCTTTTCTTACTTTAAAAGTGTAATTAATAATAGTTGCTTATGGTACTACTGTGGAAATTTCTAAGAGAACTTTCTATGATATATATTAATAATTTGAACTTAATAACTCATGACTATTAGGTGATTGTCATTATGATGGTGTCAGTTTTCGTTAGTTGTTAACATATATGCTACTATTGTCACTAGGATGAAGATTAAGTTTCTGACTGAGTTTTTCTCCCCTGCCACATCACTGTTGGATCCAAAAAAGCAAGACTGTTCTCAGTAAGAAATGATGCAAGCAGACTAGCTCGTGTATATTTCTTCAACCAATTAAGTCATCTGTGAACCTTAAATATTTGGGAACACTGCTTGTAGATAATTTAGGGTACAGGAAAATTGATCAAAGACAATATATGTTATGCCTATTAAATCCCAGACAAATCAGTTACCTATAGGGAAGGTGGACTTTTGTGAAAAGGGATGAACTTTGCTTTCATTCTCAGTTCAATATAGATTATATTTCTAGAGAGCAATATATTATTATATTTTCCAAATGAACTTTTCCCAGTCTGCTCTGTTTACCACATAAAACACCAGGTTCTGAAGGATTTTAAGTTTTTAAATGTCAGTTTCAAAGGTGAATGTGAAACACAGGTCACACTGTGTAAATAACACCTGTTTTTAAGAATCTAAGGTAGTGTAGTTCCATGAAACTCATTCACTGGATCCCAGTCCTTCTTCAGTTGTAACTAAAAGTATTTCCATTTCCCTAGTTAATTCGAATAGACTCGCAAATTTTTAACAAACATGTAGTGGAAAGATCTAAGATGTTGAAATCAGGAAAGCTTCGATTCTAGGCTGTTATGCCACTTTCTAGCTGCATGATTTGGGGCAGTTCCCCCATCTCTCTAAGCATCACATTTCTCATTTGTAAAAAAAAAAAAAAAAAAGACTAATAATAACTGCTATAGGAACAACAGGATGGCAGTGATGACATGTCTTTAAAAATTGGAATTGGAAATAATCTTACCCTCTGAGAGCTGAGTAATGAAATCAACTCATAGTCATCTAAATATTAAGCAGTCAGGCTCTGAAGACACATACAGCTTGATTTTTGCCCTGAATTCTCCACATAACATTTTGTGTTCTTGAGGAGGGATTTTAACATTCCTTAAGATCAATTTCCTTATTTGTAAGACAGAGATTTAAAAAATATCTATTTCAAAGTTTGTCATGAAATTTAAATTAAAACAGGAAATATTTGGTATAACAGTTAGCTCATTAGCTCATGACTAGTAGTTAGGTTCAGTTCAGTGGCTCAGTCATGTCCGACTCTTTGTTACCCCATGAATCGCAGCATGCCAGGCCTCCCTGTCCATCACCAACTCCCGGAGTTTACCCAAACTCATGTATATCGAGTGGGTGATGCCATCCATCCATCTCATCCTCTGTTGTCCCCTTCTCCTCCTGCCCTCAATCCCTCCCAGCATCAAGGTCTTTACTAATGAGTCAACTCTTCTCATGAGGTGGCCAAAGTATTGGAGTTTCAGCTTTAGCATCAGTCCTTCCAATGAACACCCAGGTCTGATCTCCTTTAGGATAGACTGGTTGGACCTCCTTGCAGTCCAAGGGACTCTCAAGAGTTTTCTCCAGTACCACGGTTCAAAAGCATCAATTCTTTGGTGCTCAGCTTTCTTCACAGTCCAATGCTCACATCCATACATGACCACTGGAAAAACCATAGCCTTGCCTATTTGGAACTTTGTTGGCAAAGTAATATCTCTGCTTTCTAATATTCTGTCTCGGTTGGTCATAACTTTCCTTCCAAGGAGTAAGCGTCTTTTAATTTCATGGATAGTAGTTAGCTTATGACTAAGTTAAATATCAACCAACTGTTGTTGAGATGGTTTACAATAGAGATGTTTGAAATTGACCATCTTAAGAAAACTCCTTGTGGACTGCAGCCATGAAATTAACAGGTGCTTGCTCCTTGGAAGAAAAGCTATGGCTAACCTAGACAGCATATTAAAAAGCAGAGACATTACTTTGCCAATAAAGGTATGTCTAGTCAAAGCTATGGTTTTTCTAGTAGTCATGTATGGATGTGAGTGTTGGACTATAAAGAAAGCTGAGTGCTGAAGCATTGATGCTTTTGAACTGTGGTGTTGGAGAAGACTCTTGAGAGTCCCTTGGACTGCAAGGAGATCCAACCAGTCCATCCTAAAGGAAATCAGTCCTGAATGTTCATTGGAAGGACTGATGTTGAAGCTGAAACTCTAATACTTTGGCCACCTGATGCGAAGAATGGACTCTGGAAAATATCCTGATGCTGGGAAAGTTTGAAGGCAGGAGAAGGGGATGACAGAGGGTGAGATGGTTGGATGGCACCACCCAATTCGATGGACATGAGTTTGAGCAATTTCTGGGAGTTGGTGATGACAGGTAGGCCTGGTGGGCTGCAGTCCATGGGGTCACAAAGAGTCAGACATGACTGAGTGGCTAAACTGAACTGAAGGAAACTCCTGTGCACCAAAATGAGAAAGTAACCTGACTGAAAATATGAACATATCAAGAGAAAGACTGCAACAATTATAAGGAGAAAAATTATCAATGAAGAAATAAAAATAGAAAAAATAAGTGACAGGCTAAAATATTAGCAATAAATATTCAAACTAGTCAGCAGGAGAAGATACCCTACCAGACTGAAGTTAATACCTGGACTGCCTGGTAGGCCCATCAAAATTCAGTGCCATTAATTATACAGCATGGGACTTATACAGCAAGTCTGAGACTCTAATGAGACTATCAGTGGAGACAGCTGGATTTAAGATCAATTGGCATAAACCATGTAGGCTTGACATTTATTAACGATTGAATATTTTTCAGTTTAATAGGACTCAGATCATATTTTGTCATAAAAATTAAATGCTTCAAAACACACAAAATATAGCACTAAATACGTGCTATTTAATAAAGTTCAGTTCAGTTCAGTTGTTCAGTCGTGTCTGACTCTTTGGGATCCAATGACACGCAGCATGCCAGGCCTCCCTGTCCATCACCAACTCCTGGAGTTCACCTAAACCCATGTCCATCGAGTCGGTGATGCCATCCACCCATCTCATCCTCCATCGTCCTCTTCTCCTGCTGCCCTCAATCCTTCCAAGCATCAGGGTCTTTTCAAATGAGTCAGCTCTTCTCATCAGGTGGCCAAAGTATTGGAGTTTCAGCTTCAACATCAGTCCTTCCAATGAACACCCAGGACTGATCTCCTGTAGGAATGGCTGGTTGGATCTCCTTGCAGTCCAAGGGACTCTCAAGAGTCTTCTCCAACACCACAGTTCAAAAGTATCAATTCTTCTGCACTCAGCTTTCTTTATAATCCAACTCTCACATCCATACATGACCACTGGAAAAAGCATAGCCTTGACTAGATGGACCTTTGTTGGCAAAGTAATATCTCTGCTTTTGTTTGTTTTTTAATTTAAATTTATTTATTTTAATTGGAGGCTGTATGGCAAAACCGATAAATATTGTCTCTGCTTTTTAATAGACTGTTTAGTTCGGTCATAACTTTCCTTCCAAGGAGTAAGTCTCTTTTTTTTCATAGCTGCAATCACCATCTGCTATGATTTTGGAGAGAAGAAAAATAAAGTCAGCCACTGTTCCCACTGTTTCCCCATGTATTTGCCAAGAAGTGATGGGACCGGATGCCATGATCTTAATTTTCTGAATGCTGAGCTTTAAGCCAACTTTTTCACTCTCTTCTCTCACTTTCATCAAGAGTCTCTTTAGTTCTTCACTTTCTGCCATAAGGGTGGTATCATCTGCATACATAGGGTTATTGATGTTTCTCCCAGCAATCTTGATTCCAGCTTGTGCTTCATCCAGCCCAGAGTTTCTCATGATGTACTTTGCATATATAAATATGCAGTTAAATAAGCAGGGTGACAATATACAGCCTTGATGTACTCCTTTTCCTATTTGGAACCAGTCTGTTGTTCCATGTCCAGTTCTAACTGTTGCTTCCTGACCTGCATACAGGTTTCTCAAGAGGCAGGTTAGGTGGTCTGGTATTCCCATCTCTTTCAGAATTTTCCACAGTTTATGGCGACCCACATAATCAAAGGCTTTGACATAGTCAATAAAGCAGGAATAGATGTTTTTTTCTGGAACTCGCTTGCTTTTTCAATAATCCAGCGGATGTTGGCAATTTGACCTCTGGTTCCTCTGCCTTTTCTAAAACCAGCTTGAACATCTGGAAGTTCATGGTTCATGTATTGCTGAAGCCTTGCTTGGAGAATTTTGAGCATTACTTTACTAGCATGTGAGATGAGTGCAATTGTGAGGTAGTGTGAGCATTTTTGGCATTGCCTTTCTTTTGGACTGGAATGAAAACTGACCTTTTTCAGTCCTGTGACCACTGCTGTGTTTTCCAAATTTGCTGGCATATTGAGTGCAGCATTTTCATGGCATCATCTTTCAGGATTTGAAATAGCTCAACTGGTATTCCATCACCTTCACTAGCTTTGTTCAGAGTGATGCTTCCTAAGGCCCACTTGAGCTCACATTCCAAGATGTCTGGCTCTAGGTGAGTGATCACACCATCGTGATTTTCTGAGTCGTGAAGATCTTCTTTTTACAGTTCTGTGTATTCTTGCTACCTCTTCTTAATATCTTCTGCTTCTGTTAGGTCCCTACCATTTCTGGATGAACTTCCCAGGTCGGTAGGTACCCAATATGCTACTGGAGATCCTTGGAGAAATGACTCCATAAAGAATGAAGAGATGGAGCCAAAGCATAAACAATACCCAGTTGTGAGTGGGACTGGTGATAGAAGCAAGGTCTGATGCTGTAAAGAGCAATATTGCATAGGAATCTGCAATGTTAGGTCCATGAGTCAAGGCAAATTGGAAGTGGTGAAACGGATAAGAAGAGTGAACATCGACATTCTAGGAATGAGTGAACTAAGATGGACAGGAATGGGTGAACTTAACTCAGATGACCATTATGTCTACTACTATGGGCAGGAATCCATTAGAAGAAATGGAGTAACCAACATAGTCAACAAAAGAGTCCAAAATGTAATGCTTGGATGCAATCTCAAAAACAGCAGAATGATCTCTGTTCATTTCCAAGGCAAAACATTCAATATCACGGTAATCCAAGTCTATGCCCTCACCAATAATGCAGAAGAAGCTAAAGTTGAACAGTTCTATGAAGACCTACAAGGGCTTCTAGAACTAACATCCAAAAAAGATGCCCTTTTCATTTTAGGGGACTGGTATGCAAAAGTAGGAAGTCAAGAAACTCCTGGAGTAACAGGCAAATTTGGCCTTGGTGTACAGAATGAAGCAGGGCAAAGGCTAATAGAGTTCTGCCAAGAGAACACACTGGTCATAGCAAACACCCTCTTCCAACAACACAAGAGAAGACTCTACACATGGACTTTACCAGATGGTCGACTCTGAAATCAGATTGATTATATTCTTTGCAGTCAAAGATGGAGCAGCTCTATACAGTCAGCAAAAACAAGACCAGGAGCTGACTGTGACTTGGATCATGAACTCCTTATTGCCAAATTCAGACTGAAATTGAAGAAAGTGGAGAAAACCACTAGACCATTCAGGTATGACTTAAATCAAATCCCTTATGTCGATATAGTGGAAGTAAGAAATAGATTTAAGGGAATAGATCTGATAGGCAGAGTGCCTCATGAACTATGGATGGAGGTTTGTGACATTGTACAGGAGATAGGATCAAGACCATCCCCAAGAAAAAGAAATGCAAAAAAGCAAAATGGCTGTCTGTGGTGGCCTTACAGATAGCTGTGAAAGAAAAGAAGTGAAAAGCAAAGGAGAAATGTAAAGATATACCCATTTGAATGCAGAGTTCCAGAGAATAGCCAGGAGAGTTAAGAAAGCCTTCCTCAGTGATCAGTGCAAAGAAAATAGGAAAACAGTAGAATGGGAAAGATTAGAGATCTCTTCAAGAAAATTAGAGATACCAAGGGAACATTTAATTTAATAAAGTAACAACCACAAAATGTGATGTGATGCTTGAACCATATAAAATAGAAGTACTCTGTGCTGGGAATGAGAGATATGAAGGAAGACAGATATCTATTTTTTGATATTTAATTTTTCTGGTTGCTTTAAAAAAATTTTTTTCAAAGGTTATTTGCAGATAAGCAATATGGTCACTGACAAAAGATCACATATTTTAAGGTTTTCTTCCTCAAATAAAAAAATTAACTGTTAATCTTGTTGTACTTTCTCTTAAAATCAACCTGTTACTAATAACCCAAATTCACTCTTTACTTATTTCAATCAGCACATCATTAAGTATGTAACTTCGTCATTTATAACTCAGAGAATACATGGATGAGAAGTAATATCAAAGGACACTGAGACTAAAAATAATGATGCAATACTGCTCTTTGCCAATAAAGGTCCACCCAGTCAAAGCTATGGTTTTTCCAGTAGCCATGTATGGATGTGAGAGTTGGACTACAAAGAAAACTGAGCACCAAAGAATTGATGCTTTTTATCTGTGGTGTTGGAGAAGACTCTTGAGAGTCCCTTGGACTGCAAGGAGATCCAACCAGTACATCCTAATGGAAATTAGTCTCGAATATTCTTTGAAAAGACTGATGCTGAAGCTAAAACAACAATACTTTGGCCACCTGGTGTGAAGAACGGACTCATTTGAAAAGATCCTGATGCTGTGAGACTGAAGGCGGAAGCAGAAGGGGACAACATAGGATGAGATGGTTGGATGGCATCACTGACTCAATAGACCTGAGTTTGAGTAAACTCTGGAGTTGGTGAGTTGGACAGGAAGGCCTGGCATGCTGCAGTCTATGGGGTGGCAAAGAGTTGGACACTACTGAGAAACTAAACTGAACTGAACTGCTCTTTTAATAGTCAACCTAGTAGGGAAGAAATATAGAATAAAATTCTTATAAAAGACAAATATTTTCTACAGAAAACTACAATATGACAGATTCTATAGTAGAGGAATATATTAACTATTTTGGAAAAAAAGAGAATTATAAAAGGCAAGAACACAATGTAACATTTGAGCCAGTTATTAAAACTGAGGAGAAGGAAATGGCAACCCACTTCTGTATTGCCTGGAAAACCCCATGGATGGAGGAGCATAGTAGGCTACAATCCATGGGCTCACAAAGAGTTGAACATGACTGAGCGACTTCACTTCACTTCACTTCACTTCAGTGGGCAAGAATAGAATGGATATTCCAAGGAATAACACGTGACAAAAAGAAGGCATATACCTACTTAGAGAGTTCTGTGAAGCCACCAAATGTTTGGGATCAGTCATAAATTTAGGGTTTTTAGATTGCTGCATTTTCAGGCAAAAACTTCAGGTGAGGGTAGACAAATAGGCCAAGATAAGCTTTACATGGTCCTATTTTATGCTGTGCATACTAACAAATTGAGCTTTATTCCCACAAATAGCCGTGTACCAGAAAAATATCTTTAAAATATGGCCTATAGCACATTATTTTTATTATGCATGTAGATATTATAGTTGGCTGTGCAAAGGGATATACAGGACAGGAAACAAAAATTTTGTTTTTGTTATATTTCTTTTTGTATTACCCAGATGGGAATCATATTTCTGAGTTTAATCTTACTATCACCATTCTTTGAACAAATTAGAGTAGACAAAATTGTTTTAATGTAAATATGGTAACATAATCATCATTTGTTGCTATCTTAGTATTTAATGTCAGCTAATTTTTTAATTTCACATAAGATGGAGCAAATTGCGATGAAAGATTATAAAAATAGCCAGAAAAAGTCAATTGGATTTGTTATAGTCTATGCAATAGTGTCAGGGAAAAAGAAAGATTAGATATAAATTAATGAACCATTCAACTAATGGGAAAATAACACTAGACATAATCTGTCTGGATAATTTATGTAATTTTAACATTTATACCCAAATTAGAAAGTTAAATAACCAAAATAATTCTATGTTCATACTGGTCTGTTAGAAAACACTGGATAACACAGAGACACTTCTCCAAGGATATCTCATCACCATCTTTTGCAAAAGCTATACTCCCATTGCCATCATTAATCTTGGCTTTCAACACCTCAGTGCAAGAGGTAAATATGTGAATTTGGAAGGGATGATTGATTAGACTAGTACTCTCGACAGGAAGACCTTGAATAATAGTTGTGTATAGATCTTCTTTTCTCATATATAATTTCTAAATTATCCATATATATTGTTCCACCTGATTTTTCTTTTGCCACACAAAGAAAAAACCATTCACACATGAGATTTGGAAAACATCAGAAACAGCCAAGGAATTGCCTGTTATGGTGGCTGTTCTGATAATTAACCACACTCAGGCAATGTGGGATTCAATTAAACAAAACAGTCCTCCAACTGAAATTTAAAAATGATATCCAGGCTTTGCAAAAGTTGTTTTGAAGAAATTATAAAACTAGAAATGGGACAAAATAGAAAATAAAATGCTGAATATTAACAGAAATGTAGAAAGGGAAATGTGTGACTTATTTAAATGGTTTACATCTCTATATATGTCTCAATATGCATTCTAAATGACTTAAAAATAGAACTGAATAGTTATAAAAAATGTATAATATGAAGTGGAGTGAATGGTCATTAGTATATTCTTTCATGTTTATTATAATCATAAAATTTACAGAGCCCAGGATCCCATACTAATACTACTTGGCATCTCATTGCACTAGGAGAGAAGGTAATTTCTTTTTTCCTTGATGGCCTTGCTGAAAAATAGTTGCCCAAATGTGTGTGGGTTTATCACTGGCTTCTCTATTCTCTTCAACTGATCTGTTTTTATGCCAGTATCATGCTATTTTGGTTACTATAGATTTTTAATATAGTTTGATATCAGGAAATATGATGCCTCCATCTTTACTCTTCCTCAGCATTGCATTGAATAGCTGGAGACATTTGTGGTTTTCCATGAATTGTATCATTATTTTATTTTTTCCCATTTCTAAAAGTTCATTGGAATTTTGATAGAAATTGATTGAATATGTAGATTGCTTGAGTATTTTTGACATTTTAACCATATTAATTATTTCAATACTTGAACATAGGATATCTGTCCATTTATTTGTGTCTTCTTCAATTTCTTTCTTCAGAGTTTTACAGTTTCCAGAATAAAGATTTCTTTTTTAACTATAGGATATTTAGTTTTATTTTATTTATTTATTTATGTTTGTGCTCTTTATTTTTTATTATCATTCTTTTTTACTTTCCATACTGTATTGGTTTTGCCATACATTGACATAAATCCGCCGTGGGTATACATGAGCTCCCAATCCTGAACCCCCTTCCCACTTCCCTCCCCATATCATCTCTCTGGGTCATCCATGCATCAGCACCAAGCATCCTGTATCCTGTTTCCAGAATAAAGATTTTTCACTTCCTTGTTGTTGTTGTTCAGTTGTGAAGTCATGTCCAACTCTTTACAACCCCATGGGCCTCAGCATGCCAGGCTTCCATTTCCTTAACTCCTAGAGTTAAGGAAAGTTCCGTTTCTCTCTCAGAGTTTGCTCAAACTCTTCTCCATTGTGTTGATGCTATTCAACAATCTCACCCTTCTGTTTCCCCCTTCTTCTCCTTCCCTCAATCCTTCCCAGTATCATGGTCTTTTCCAAAGAGTCAGACCTTTGCATCAGGTGGCCAAAGTATTGGAGATTCAGCATCAGTCCTTCCAATGAATATTCAGGGTTGATTTCCTTTATGATTAACATTGACTGGATTGATCTCCTTGCTGTCTAAGGGACTCTCGAGAGTCTTCTGCAGCACCACAGTTTGAAGCATCCCTCAGCCTTCTTTATGGTCCAGCTCTCACATCCATACATGACTACTGAGAAAACCGTAGCTTTGACTATACGGACCTTTGTCAGCAAAGAGATGGATGTCTCTGCTTTTTAATACACTGTCTAGGTTGGTCATAGCTTTTCTTCCAAGGATGAAGTGTCTTAATTACATGGCTGAAGTCACCATCTGCAGTGATTTTGGAGTCCAAAAAGAGAAAATCTGTCACTGCCTCCACTATTTTCTCTTCTATTTTCCATGAAGTAATGGGACCTGATACCATGATCTTAGTTTTTTAAATGCTGAGTTTCAAGCCACCTTTTTCACTATCCCCTTTCACCCCCATCAAGAGGCTCTTTAGTTCCTCTTTGCTTTCTGCCATTAAAACGGTATTATCTGCATATATTTGAGGTTATTGATATTTCACCTGGCAATCTTGACTCTAGCTTGTGATTCATCCAGCCCAGAATTTTGCATGCTATACTCTGCATAGAAATTAAATAAGCAGGGTGACAATATATAGCCTTGACGTACATGCAGTCCATTGTCCCATGTTCAGTTCTCACTGTTGCTTCTTGACCTGCACACAGCTTTCTCGGGTATCAGGTAAGGTGGTCTGGTACTCCCATCACTTGAAGAATTTTTCACAGCTTATTGTGATCCGCACAGTCAAAGGCTTTAGCATAGTCAGTGAAGCAGAAGTAGACATATTTCTGGAATGTCCTTGCTTTTTTCTATGATCCAATAAATGTTGGAAATTTAATATCTGGTTCCTCTGCCTTTTTTGAATCCAGTTTGTACATCTGGAAGTTTTCGGTTCATGTACTGCTGAAGCCTAGCTTGAATAAATTTGAGTATTATCTTGGTAGCATATGAAATGAGCACAATTGTAGAGTAGATTGAACATTCTTTGGCATTGCCCTTCTTTGGGATTGGAATGAAAACTCACCTTTTCCAGTCCTGTGGTTACTGCTGAATTTTCCAGATTGCTGACATACTGACTGCAGCACTTCAAAAGCATCATCTTTTAGGATTTTAAATAGGTCAGCAGTAATTCCATCACCTCCACTAGCTTTTTTTGTAGTAATACTTCCTAAAGCCTATTCGGTTTTACCCTCCAGTATACCTAGCTCCAGGTGAGTGACCACACTATTGTGCTTATCTGGATCATTAAGATGTTTTTTGTATAGTTCTGTGTATTCTTGCCACCCCTTCTTTGTCTCTTTTGTTTGTGTTAGGTCATCGTCTTTACTGTCCTTTATTGTGCCCATTCTTGCATGAAACGTTCCCTTGGTTTTGCCTCCTTGGTTATATTTATTCCTATATATTCATATTGGGTTTGCCTGGTGGCTCAGACAGTAAAGAATCTGCCTGCAGTGCAGGAGACCAGGGTTCAGTTCCTGCATCACGAAGATTCCCTGGAGAAGGACATGGAAAACCACTGCAGTATTCTTGCCTGAAGAATTCCATGGATAGAGGAGCCTGGTGGGCTACAATCCATGGGATCACAGAGTCAGACAAGACTGGTTGAATAACACATACATTCATACTAGATATATGTCCAAAATGATTGTTTTATTAATTTTTTAGGTAGTTTATTTGTATGTGTATATGAACACAACTGATTTTTGAATGTTGATTTCATATCCTTCTGTTTTACTGAATTATTTTGTTAGTTTAGGAGTTTTGGGGTGGAGTCTTTAGTGTTTTCTATCTGCCAACAGCAAAAATTTTACTTCCCCTTTTCTGATTTGAAGGCCTTGTATATGCTTTTCTTGTCTAATTGCTCTGGCTGGAATTTCTAGTATGTGTTGAAGAGAAATGGTGAGAATGGGCATCCTTGACTTATTGCTGATATTAGTGGGGGAAAAAAAGCTATAAGTTTTTCATCAATGAATGTGATGTTATCTGTGGACTTCTTACATATGGCCTTTATAATGTTGGGGTACATTTCTTCTATACTTAATTTAAGAGGTTTTATCAGGAAAATATGGTAAATTTTAAAAGTGCTTCTTTATTTCTTGAAATGATCATACAACTTTTTAACCTTCATTTTGTTAATGTGATGTATCACACTTATTTATTTGTATATATCAAATCATTCTTGCATCCTAGGGATAAATCCCACTTCGTCATAGGGTATGAGGACATAAGTGTCCTATTGAATTCAATTTGCTGGTATTTTCCTCAGGATTTTTATCTATATTTAGCAGGATTATTGGCTTATAATTTTGTTTTCTTGTGCTATACTTTTCTGACTTTGTATCACAATAAGTCTGGCCTCATTAAAGGAGTTTGTATGTGGTTTTTCTTTTTAAACTGAAGAGATAAATAGACAGAAATACAACAACAGTAAGAACTCCGATACTCCACTTTCATCCACATCTAGATGAAATTGATCTAACAGACATGTACAAAATATCCTATCATGCAGCAGCAAAATACACATTCCTCTTAAGCACACAGGGAACATTTTTCAGAATAGATAAAATGTTAAGCCACAAAACAAATTTTAACAGATTAAGAAGATTTATATTTTATGAAATCATATTTCTGACTATAATATAAAAATAGAAGCCTATAACAGAAAGGTAATTGGAAAATTCAAAAATATTTAATAATAAACACTACACATAACTGATTCTCAAATGCATTACACTAAGTGAAAGATGTTGGACTTGAGTGTGAGCACAATGTACAATTTTACATATATGACATTAGGAAAAGCAAAACTATAGGGTTGTAAAACAGATTAGTCATTTTTAGGGTTGGAAGTTAAGTAGGAAATTAAGTATAAAAGGAAACAATGAAACTTTTAGGGACAATAGGAGTATTTTATGTCTTGATGGTTACAAGGCTATTTGTCAGAATTAACTGAGTTGTAATATGAAAAGCATGAATTTTACAGTATGTAAATTTTATCTTGGTAAATCTTAAGTGCACACATAATTATACAATTACTGGATACTGTATTCAGGATTTCTAATTTAGCAGATATGTGCTTAGTTACTCAATCATGTCTAACTCTTTTCGACCCCGTGGACTGTAGCCCACCAGGCTCCTCTGTCCATGAAGTTCTTCAGGAAAGAATACTGGAGTGAGTTGCCATACCCTCCTCCAGGGAATCTTTCCAACTCAGGAACCGAACCCAGGTCTCCCTCATTGCAGGTGGATTCTTTACCATCTGAGCCACCAGGGAAGCCCTTTAGTGGATATGGGTGGAGCTCAAATTTTCCACTTCTACCAAGTGGCTTGATAATACTGATGCTCCTGGTCTGAGGTCACGCTTTGAGAACCATAACCTTAGACTAATGCTGCTGAGAATTAACTATATGCTAAATGATCAGAAGTATTCTTAAAATATGTACACTGATTTAGGGAGCCTGAAATCCTGTTTATCCAACAAGTTCTATTACTGTTGGTCCTTGTGCTGCTGGCACATTATATATAAGGTCTTAGGTATTTTGTGCTTATTATCCTAAATTCCTAATAGAAACTGAGGTACATACAATGCTAAAAACAACCACTGAGTGAGAAATCAAGGACTGGCACCTAATTTTGTGACTGCTAGTGTAATGTATTTGGTTGATGTATAGGACAATTGCAAAGAATGTTAAAACTACCACACAATTGCACTCATTCCATATGCTAGCAAAGTAATGCTCAAAATTCTCCAAGCTAGGCTTCAAAAGTACATGAACTGAGAGCTCCCAGATGTTCAGGCTGGATTTAGAAAAGGCAGAAGAACCAGAGATCAAATTATCAACAAGCATTGGATCATAGAAAAAGCAAGCAAATTCCAGAAAAATATCTACTTCTGCTTCATTTACTATACTAAAGCTTTGACTGTGTGGATCAAAATAAACTTTGGAAAATTCTTCAAGAGATGGGGATACCAGACCATCTTATCTGCCTCCTTAGAAACCTGAATGCAGAGGTATAGAACAGACTTTTGGACTCTGAGGGAGCGGGAGAGGGTGGGATGATTTGGGAGAATGGCATTGAAACATGTAGACTATCATGTAAGAAACGAAGCGCCAGTCTGTGTTCAATACAGGATGCAGGACCCTTGGGGCTGGCGCACGGGATGGTCCGGGGAGATGGTG
>SJYF01002266.1:252980-272906 GCA_006410515.1 Procapra przewalskii | reverse complement strand
TTACACAAACTTGAATTACTTTAATTCTGCTAGACAGACTTTAATTCTGTTAGACAGGTATCATTGTGGGAACATAAACTGTTACAACTGAATTCTTGACAACCTGATACATTTCTATATATTATGAAATGAATAGTTACTCTCACCTTGCTCAGGTTTTATTATCATTGCCATCTGTTCAAACTCCAGAAACAGTTGCTCTATATTCCATCTCATTCATGTCAGCAGGGTTGGGACTTCAGGAGAGTGTGTGTGTGTGTGTGTGTGTGTGTGTGTGTGTGAATACGCATGTGCAATATTAAGCACTTATTACATCAGTCAGTTTTTCTCTTAGGACTATGATGTTGACAGGATTATGTTATATTCCTTGGGTATAAAAATAGTACACTAAAATTTCTATTTTTGACTTGTCCTTCTTACAAGGAGGTATGTCTCATACGGTAATTTAGAAAATAGTTAGTGTTAAAACTTGAAGTAAAGGCATGGCTCCTCTCACATGTATATCTCAACCTGGGAATGCTCCTAATGCATTCAACAAAAATTTGAGGGTACTTAATTTGGAATCATAGCCTCTCCGATAAACTTGAACGAGTGCACGCTGTCCCTTGCTCTCCTTCTCCCTTCTCCCCTCTTAATATGCCATCCCAAATCTGTTGAAATAATTCATTTATCATACTTTTTAATGCACAAACATGAAATGCAATAAAGACAACCTTCTGAAATTCTAGAAGCCAAGCCTCTTCCATGCCCTTATGCTTTGGGGAGTATAACTGATGACAAGTTTAAGATAAGATATAACCTTTTTTCAGTTACTTGCCTAGGCTGAGTTATGACCCCAGTAAGTTTAAATATTCTGTTTCTACTTAGATTCACCATGATACCACAATAACTGGAAAAATTACTTTGATTTGAGAAAATTTTACAAAAGAGTAGTTCATCCTAGCATGCAAGTACCATTTTGACCCAGCCTTAACTGGACATTTAAGAGAGGCATGATTGTAGCCCTCCCAGGAGAGGGTTCTTTTAGTGAAAGTGTGCATAATGGGTAGAGGCCCTAGAAGCCTGCAAGCAAAAACAAAGCTTTGATTCAACTAGAACTGAGCAAACATTCTGTGGCTATGTAAACTAAAAGCAACTTAAAACAAAAGCTTTAACTGAATTTTACAAAAGCAATTTGAATAGTTAGAAAAATGGATATAATGTATAGGAAAAAATGTATGTTGGCACAGATGAATCAAGCTTGTTGCATATGGTTTCAGTTTTTGATCTCTTGCTTAAAGATGAGACTTTTATCCCCCAGTTCATTTTAGGGGAAGCAGGCAGTACTTTGATTTTATTTGCTTAAATACTGTGGTCATTAAAGGAAACAGGCATTTTTAAAATCCACCTGTATTATAAGAAGGAGTACAAAATATTGGAGAAGGACCCTTAGCAAATGACTGCAAAATTTTAGTCCAAGTAGATATTTTAGCCATCAGTCCCGGCCCAGTCACCGCAGCAGTGTTCTTCCCAGTCAGCAGTACTGGAGCTGTCACTGCTTGGACTTTGATGATGAACCACACCAACAGGAGGCAGTGTATCTTGACTCAACAGTGTATCTCTGAGTCAGACTGGAATGTGGAACTGGTAGGTCTTTTCACAAATGGCCAAGAAACTTTATCCATAAGTGATGTGTTCATTTTATGTTTTATTCCTTTCAATTTTCTTCTCGTAGTTTTGGAAATTTACTTGCTTAGGATTTATGTATTCCCTGGTGTCTCAGATGGTAAAGAATCAACCTTCATAGAGTTGAATATAGTACATATCCAGATTGATAATAATCTGGGATTCCCTGGCTGCTCAGATAGTAAAGAATCTGTTTGCAATGCAGGAGAACTGGGTTCAATCCCTGGGTCAGAAAGAAAGAATCACTACTCCAACTCATACACTTACTGGAAGAAACAGGAGAAAGTATCTCCAAAATTGGCCAATGCGGGAGATGTAGGTTCGATCCCTAGGTTGAGAAGATCCCCTGGAAAAGAAAATGGCAACCCACTCCAGTATTCTTGCTTGAGAAATCTCATGAACAGGGGAGTCTGGCAGGCTACAGCTCATGGGGTCTCAAAAAGTCATACATGACTGAGCGACTAAGTTTCAGTTTCAGGATTTAAGTATAACTGGGTCTTATAAAGTTATTTACCTCACATGTGTCATTTTGTTTATAAAACAGAGGGAGGACAGGAGGAAGATTTTAAGAATAATATTGAAGATGATGTTATTGTTTAGTCACTAAGTCATATCTAGCTCTTTTTCTAACCCCATTAATTGTTGCCTGCCAGGCTGTTTTCCTGATTCATCCAGTAAGTGTATGATTTGGAGTAGTGGTTATTTAAGTGCTAAGTATACATGAACCATGAACTTCCAGATGTTCAAGCTGGCTTTAGAAAAGGCAGAGGAAGCAGAGATTAAATTGCCAACATTCGCTGGATCATCAAAAAAGTAAGAGAATTCCAGATAAACATCTACTGCTTTATTGACTACACCAAAGCCTTTTACTGTGTGGATCACAATAAACTGTGGAAAATTCTGAAAAAGAAGGGAATACCAGACCACCTAACCTGCCTCTTGAAAAACCTGTATGCAGGTCAGGAAACAACAGTTAGAACTGGACATGGAACAACAGACTGGTTCCAAATAGGAAAAGGAGTACATCAAGGCTATATTGTCACCCTGCTTATTTAACTTCTATGCAGAGTACATCATGAGAAACGCTGGGCTGGGTGAAGCACAAGCTGGAATGAAGATTGCCGGAAGAAACATCAATAACCTCTGATATGCAGATGACACCACCCTTATGGCAGAAAGTGAAGAAGAACTAAAGAGCCTCTAGATGAAAATGAAAGAGGAGATGAAAAATTTGGCTTAAAGCTCAACATTCAGGAAACTAAGATCATGGCATCAGGTCCCATCAGTTCATGGCAAATAGATGGGGAAACAGTAGAAACAGTGGCTGACTTCATTTTGGGGGGCTCAAAAATCACTGCAGATGGTGATTGCAGCCATGAAATTAAAAGACACTTACTTCTTGGAAGGAAAGTTATGACCAACCTAGACAGCATATTAAAAANNNNCATTACTTTGTCAACAAAGGTCCATCTAGTCAAGGCTATGGTTTTTCCAGTAGTCATGTATGGATGTGAGAGTTGGACTATAAAAAAAGCTGAGCACTTTTTGAACTGTGGTGTTGGAGAAGACTCTTGAAAGTCCCTTGTACTGCAAGGAGATGCAACCAGTCCATCCTAAAGGAGGTCAGTCCTGGGTGTTCATTGGAAGGACTGATGTTGAAGCTGAAACTCAAATACTTAGGCTACCTGATGTGAAGAGCTGACTCATTTGAAAAGTCCCTGATGCTGGGAAAAATTGAGGGCAGGAGAGAAGGAGATGACAGAGGATGAGATGGTTGGATGGCATCATGGATTCAATGGACATGAGTTTGGGTAAACTCCCGGAGTTGGTGATGGACAGGGAGGCCTGGCATGCTGCGGTTCATGGGGTCGCGAAGAATTGGACACGACTGAGCGACTGAACTTAACTGATACACATAACATCAACATTCTCCTAAGATGTGTTAGAAATCAAATTCTTGAGACCCCTCCCTTTCACCCACTAAATCAGAGTTGATGTGTGTGATGGGGTCCACTAGTGGTAGAGCCCAACAATCTGGGCTTTAACTAGCCCTCCAGCTGATGCTGAGGCATGAAGGGTTTCAGCCACTGACCTGGAGTAAGCAGGTTATTGAGGATGTCAATCTACTATTGCCTCAGTCTTGGAAGTCTTATTCTCTTGTGTGAGCTGTATATGATTCTTCATTTTAAAATCAACTTTATATTTTCCGGGCAACACGGATGTTACACATAAGCCAAACTATTTTGAGTAATATTTAAGCAATGTAACAACAGTGTTTCAAAATTTGGGTAAGGAAACAACTGTATACTTTCTAATGAAAGGTACTGATATCCAAGGGAACTTGGATCCAAAATGATATCCAAGGGAACTTCTGACTATATGCAATTTTAACCTTAGAAACTGCCTTTAAGGCTTACTACTGTCATGCACAAAAATGGGAATTTCATGTAACTACTCCCTATGTTTTCCTGGATAAAATTCACAGCAGGTTTGGAAGAGGGAAGGAAAGGAGATCAATGAAAATATTTTTTGACATTTTCATTCATGTGATATACTGTATAGTCATGATTTCATTTAATAGAACTCATTTAATGCTCCCAGCAAGCTTGCAAAGTTGTTACAGTAAAGAAAGCTGAGTTTTCAGAGAGCTTAAGTACAGGTTTTAGATACTTTTGGTAATCTTTTATTATGCTAAAAATCACATAGCATAAAAGTTAATATACTAACCATTTTAAATGTACAGTTCAATAGTATTATTCATATTCACATTGTTGTGAAACAGAACTTTTTCATCTTGCAAGCCTGATAGTCTATACTCATTAAACTATAGCTCCCTTCAGCTCCTAGTAATCACAATTAGGTTTCTGAGAATTTGACTATATTAGAGATGATGATTATTTAATCAGCCTGTGAATCTAAATCTTTCTGGTCCCAAAGTCTGTATTATTTTTCATGTATAACATATTACTTATTGAATTAAGTTAAAACAATATTCTCAATATTTAATTCTTATTATCAATCTGTATATATACTATATTCAATTCTATCAAGGCTGATCTTTTGACAGTTTCTCATAAGCATAGCCTACTTTTCGCCCATGTATCTCTTTTTGTTATGGTTTAGTCACCAAGTCGTGTCTGACTCTTTGTGACCCCATGGACTGCAGTGTACCAGGCCTCCCTGTCCCTCACCATCTCTTGGAATCTGCCCAGGTTCATGTCACTGAGTCGGTTATGTCGTCCAACCATCTCATCTTCTGTCACCCTCTTCTTGTCCCTTTAATTTTTCCTAGCATCAGGGTCTTTTCCAATGAGTCAGCTGTTCACATCAGCTGGTCTTTAAAGTGGACTCAATGTTCCTTTTTATCTATGGAAACTCTAACCTCCATTTACATTCCAGTTCTCCTAATCTCTCCACAGTGGTTTTTCCATTTCTTTGTCCCAAATTCCCAATAGAAATCATTGCTTCACTACACATATTGTCAATAAGAATAATGGATTCTCTGTGCTTGTAAGGACCTTAAATCTAAACTAAATCAATTTACACAGTGTATCAATAGTACACAAAAAAGGTTTAGACTTGTTCACCTCCAGAAATGTCTGGAGCCCGTTCTATATTTCACATCTCTTTTAGAAATCTTGTCTTCATTTGGAATTAAACTTTGTGCTATTATAGCTTTCACCCATTTGCAAAGGGCCAACTCATTGGAAAAGACCCTGATGCTGAGAAAGATCGAAAGCAAGAGGGGAAGGGGATGACAAAAGTTGAGATAGTTGGATGGCATCACTGATTCAATGAATGTGAGTTTGAGCATCGTGAAGGACAGGGGCTCGCAAAGAGTCAGGCATGGCTGAGCGACTGAACAACACATTCTCTTTTTGATTCTCTCCCTTGGTGCTATACAGGATAAACCTAAAACACTTTCCAAACAATATCTCATAAAATATTAATACTATCATGAATCTTTTTTCTCCAATTTAAAATTTTCCAATTCTAATCAATAATTTCAAGGGTCTTCTTGGCTCTGGCTACAAGCCTAAAAATATGACCAATTGCTTTCTCTAAACCAGTTCTATGTGTTCTACTCAGTAGAGCAGGGGAAATAAACAGTTTCTCATATTTGCATTTTAATAAAAGCTAGGTAGTGTTATCATCATCATTATTATTGGCACTCACCCTTCTCTGATGTCTATCAGTTCACTGTTTCTATTAACTCATTTCTGATAGAAACTCTTAACTCTGTGTCGAATATGCCACTAAGACAGGTGAGGACAATCCTGATTCTATTCCCTTTTGACCATTTTCTCTATATTTTATCTGGGTATGTCTTTCATATATGTGTTCCTAATGAAATCAGTGTGTTCTTGCCTCACATAGAAGTTATAAACACAACTGTTGTAACTCACACTGGAGAACAAGGTTAAACAAACTCAGTAATCACATGTGGGGGAAACTATACATACATTTTGTTACTCTAATTCTTTTCAAGTTACCCTGTTCATTACAAAGTTCCTGTCCTACAAACTTGATATAAAGCTCCAAAGCATTTCATCAAAACATGTCCAACTTTGGAAATTTCCATCATTGGATGCAGGTGTGTTTTAACATCTTCCCTAGTCAACAGTTCCAGAAACTCTTGTCATTAAATGTATTTATAAGCAGAAGGCTCTTTCTCATGATATGAACCAGGATGAGAAGAGATGAAGCTTTGTGTCTATTTCTGGCTCTGTCACTGACTCACCCTTCATTGCAGCAAAAAGCCAATTAACCTCCTCTAGTTTCCCCATTTGTGACAATAAAAAAAAAAAATCACTTGTAGGTTGAGAAAGTGGAGGTTGTGGAAACTTTCAATATGCATAGATCAAAGGTGTTGTATTAAATGAAATCTCTATTTTTTTAAATGATGGAAGTAGACTCAATTTGAGTCTACAATTATTGATAACCATTTAAGTCATTTTTAGCAGGCAGCACTTAATATTTGTTTGTACTTCTATTCAACATTTATACTGAAAATCCAACTGTTTTGTATTTACCTAATCATCACACTTCTTAACTCTCTTATGAAATGATGAAATAAGGTAAGATTTGTTATTTAGCATGCCCAGTAAATGCTTTAACAGCATAATGCCTAAAACCTGGTGAAATTCATTTAGAGGACTGGCAAGTAAAATATTCCTGTCTCCCAAATTCAGAATCTAGAGAGTTCTGACAATGAAATGGCAATTCAAATGTAGCAGCCTAAGTGAGAAGAATATTATGACTAAAGTGTCATTAGGAGGAATAGACAGAGCTGCTTGTATGGCAGAACATGGTTTAAAAAATCTGTCTTTTATTGTGTTCTTACTAAACAGTCATGTTTTTATGTTGGCTGAAAAACCTTAGCCATGTAATTTCTTTGATACCATCTCATTTTATTAGTTATTTTCATGATCTGTGAGATTTAATATCTAGATTTAACAATATGTAAGTAACTACTGATGGGTCCTTATCAAAATAATTTCATTTCTGAGTGTGTCTTTATCCTTTCAGAAATAAGCAAAATTCTATCACTGTCCTGTATGTTAGAATGATTCTTCAAATGAATGTATCTCTTTAAAATACAACCTTAATATACCAAAAAGCCAAATAAATTTCATTTACCACTAAGTTGAAATTTTTATGAAATAAAATCTATGATTAGATAAAATGAAAATGATAAAACTAGAAGATTCATTCAAGGCCATTAATATGGTGTTTTTCATACTGGTTCGTTTTAGTTTTAGAGTATTTGTATGATATCACATAAAAACTCTGGTAAGTTGACTGTTATGATTAACCAGTGTCTAAAGGGGAACTGCTGGAAAATTATGAGACCTCCCTCATATATTGAAATAAAATTTCTTTAAAAACAAACAGATGCAACCAACAGCATATGATTAAATACATTTACCTTGGATGAGCACACCTCCCCCCCCCCTTCTCCCTGCCCTCTCTCTTTCTCTCTCTCTCTCTCTCACACACACACACACACACACGTACAGCTCTAAGCAGAAAGATCTACAGTCCCTAAATGTAAGATCATAGCACACGTTAAGTCCAAGGCAATAATTAGAAATACACACCATTTAATCCTTTGTCCTTAGTAAGCTGAGTTAAGAATAGTTCAGAGTATATAGATCCAAATGGTCTAGAAAAGCTTCCAGTTGAGGAAACCCAACTTCCACCTTGTCTCTCTGAAAGTTTACATGAAAACATACCAATTCCTGAAAATTTTTCTTGATGTGAACATCGAGTAGTCATAGTTTCTGAACAATTACACAATTGTATTTCTATATCCTTCAAGAATATTTAGAGTCTTGCCTTATATATATATATATATACATGATAGAAACTTTATATTAATACATGTTTCTTGTCATACCCATTTAAACTTCAATTTTAACTTTTGTGAGAGTCACCCACATTAAGCTCTGCATAGTTGATACTGTTAAGGCAGATAAATATCAATGAGTATCTTTTGGGGAGCTTGAAGGAAAACGTGAATGATAGAATGATTAGGTGAAAAAAGGAGTTGAAAGTTAGAAAACAGTTGGAGTCATCACTAGTCAGGACTCAGTATAGAATTAACTGAAGCCAGAATTGAGATAATGAAATGAGATATTGAGAAAAATGGAAAGTTAAGAGAAGGATGGTCTAAATTAAGAGAAAGGGGGAAGGTGAAAGTTTTGAAGGCTGGGAGAGAGTTAAAGATCCTAAATTTTGATGAGCCTGTTATACACTCAGAACCTTTCTCCATAGCATACTCCAGGCAACCACTGCTGATTGATATGTGTGCATTTGAGATGAAAAATTATTTGGTTTATATTTTTGGAGTTAGATACTTAGGTGGTTAAATATCCTGCTTTTTATGGCAATATATTGAATGAATCATTTCTCTACAATGATGTCAAGTAGTGGCTTTTATGAACTTGAGTGATTATATCTGCCCCAACTGCCTCATATGAGAGGAAACAATACTGGAAGGTGATCATTGAAATCAAGACTGTGGCATTTAGTGAGCAGCAGGAGCATACTGCTTTGTGACACATTTCATTTCACTGACAAGAACATGCTGGATCATGTGTCTTAGATAGTGATACACCAGACTCTAGCTTCTTGAAGGAAAATACATTTCTCTGGGATGATGATTGAAGGTGACACCCATGTTATTGGATCCTACCTCAGATGTGTCAGCTAATGAGACATGATTTGCTAGAACACAGCATGGGCCACCGTCAACCCCCCCAACTACAAAGAATATGCTACTGTTAATTAGAAGCAGGTGCTCTACAATTGTAGGCAGAGTCTTTTATTTGCATGGGTTGGCAGGCATACTCATTTTTGGACATCCCTCAAAGTGCACCTCTTAAATTATAGTCTTCAAGTTAGAGTGATGGGGTATGTACTGGGGCAATATTTAGATGTCTTCCTTCAACAAAGACTTATTATTTACCAAATGAATAGTAGAGTTGGTAGCAATAGAAGATAAAAATGCAAAGTATATGAAGCCCTTGTCTGCATAAATTCAGTTTACCAGGGAGAATACTTGTATTCATTCATTCTTCTTATCTCAACACAAATGTGATTTGAGATCAGATTTTTCATTAGTTCTTATGCACTTATGTTTCACAGAACTCTTAAAATTGCAATGTCTTTCTCACATTGACTTGTGCAATTTAAGTGGTCATCCTCTGAGTTAGCTTCACCATTTGTAAATCTAGTATAGTCTGACACATAGCAGGTGCTCAATAGATAATGTTTCAATAAAGAGATAAAATCAATATTGAAAGGATAAACCAAAACTTGTGTTATGTTGGCACAAATTCAATGTGCCATTGAAGTTTGGGGGAGAATGGAGTTGCCTCTGACAAGATATATCAGGAAAATTACCATGAAGTGTTTTATTTATATATATATATATATATATATTTGTTTTATAAATTTACATTATATTGCTATATAATCAATTTGCAATGTTGTGATAGTTTCAGGTGTACAGTAAAGTGAGTCAGTTATACATATACCTACGTCTATTCTTTTTCAGATTCTTTTCCCATGTAGGTTATTACAGAGTATTGATTAGAGTTCCCTATACAGTACTATACTGTGAGTGCATAGGCACTCAGTTGTGTCCAACTCTTTGAGACCCCATGGACTGTAGCCTTCCAGGCTCCTCTGTCCATGGGATTTTCTAGGCAAGAATACTGGAGTGGGTTGTCATTTCCTCTTCTAGGGAATCTTCCCAACCCAGGAATTGAACCCAGGTGTCCCGCATTGCAGAAGGATTCTTTACCATCTGAGCCACCAGTAAAGCCCTCTGTACAGCACTATACAGTAGGTCCTTATTTAATATGTATTTTATATACATTAGAATATATATGTTAATCTCAACCTCCTGATTTATCACCCCCTCCCCCCAACAACTTTTCTCCTTTGCTATCCACAAGTTTGTTTTCTGAGTCTGTTTCTTAATGATACAATAAGTTCACTTGTATCATTTTTAAGATTCCAAAGTGATATCATGTTTGTCTTTTTCTGTCTGACTTACTTCACTTAGTATGATAATCTCTAGTAAGTAAAGTAAACGTCGCTCAGTCGTGTCCGACTCTTTGCGACCCCATGGACGGTAGCCTACCAGGTTCCTCCATCCGTGGGATTTTCCAGGCAAGAATACTGGAGTGGGTTGCCATTCTAGGCCATCCCATATTGCTGCAAATAACATTATTTCATTCTTTTTTAAGGCTAAGTAATATTCCATTGTATATATGTACAATATCTTCATCCATTCATCTGTAGATGGACATTTAGGTTGCTTCCATGTCTTAGCTATTGTAAATAATACTACAATTAACACTGGGATGCATGTATCTCTTTGAATTATGACCTTCTTCAGATATTTGCCCAGAAGTGACATGCTAGACCACCTGGTAGCTCTATGTTTAGTTATTCAAGGAACATCTATAGTGTTCTCCATGGTGACTACAACAACTTAGATTCCCACCAATAATGGAGAAGACTTCCTTTTTCCCCACACCCTATCCAGCGTTTATTGTTTGTAGACTTTATGATGGTCACTATGACTGGTATGAGGTCACTATGACTGGCATTTCTCTAATAATTTGAAGTGTTGAGCATCTTTTCATGTGCCTGTTGGCCATCCATATGTCTTCTTTGGAGAAACGTCTATTTAGCTCTTCTGCTCATTTTTTGATTGCATCTTTTAAAACATAGAACTGCATTGTATATTTTGGAGATTAATCCTTGGTTAGTTGCTTTGTTTGCAAGTATTTTCCATTCTGAGGGTTGTCTTGTCATCTTATTTATGGTTCTTTTGTCTTGAAAAAGCTTTTAAGTTTAATCAGTCCCACTAGTTTATTTTTATTTTCATTACTTTAGGAGATGGGTCAAAAATATCTAGTTATTATTTATGACAAAGAGTGTTCTGATATTTTCCCCTATGATTTTTATAGTGTCTGCTCTTACATTTAGATCTTTAATACATTTTGAGTTCATTTTTGTGTATGGTATAGGGAGTGTTCAAGTTTCCTTCTTTCATGTATAGCTCTCCAGTTTTCCCAGCACTACTTATTGAAGAGATGGTCTTTTCTCCATTGTATATTTTGGTCTCCTTTTTCAAGGATTAGGTGACTATAGGTTAGAATATTCACTGCTGTGGGAGAACCTCTGTGATATAATTATTTTCCAGTTTGTGGATTGCCCACCTGGCAGGTGTGGGATTTGATTGTGTGTTGAATGTGCCCCTCCTATTCTCTTGTTGTGGCTTCATCTTTGCTTGGGACGTAAAATGTCTTTTTTTGGTTTATGCTATTCTTTTTTGTCAATGATTATTTAACAGTTCGTTGTGATTTTGGGTGTTTTCATGAGAGGAGGTGAGCTCAGGCCCTTCTACTCTGCCATCTTATCAAATGACCTTATGAAGCATTTAAAATGAACTGGGAAAAGTAGAGTTCATTTAGATTTATAGTGATAAAATGTGATAACAGAAAGTCGTGAAAATTGGGTACAAAATCAAAAAGAAGGATAAAGGAATAGTTTTATCTATTTATTATCTAGTCATCCAAATATATGTTGAATAAGGCTAATGGAAATAGAAACATGGAAGTTGAGTGTTAGGTTCAGGTCATGGAGGAATAGTGATCAAAGAAACTATTGAGCCTCTTGAAAGATATGACTAGTCACTGACATATAAACAGTAAACAGACTAAAGACAGTGAAATCAGGTAGAATGCTTTCATAATATAGATAACAGGATCTGACAATGAATATAGGGAGAAACCCCAGTTCAAAAGATGTGAAAATACTTTGAAGCCCTTGAAAATTAATTGAATGTGGATATGGGAATGCAAGGAATAGAGAGTTTATAAAGGTGTTGACCTATTCATTTTTAAATGATCATTTGTATGTACAGATGATAGAGATTTTAAGGTAAAGGGATAATGAATATGGTGGAACATGTTTTATTGAAATAGAATTGATACATAGTATTGTATAAGTTTGTTTTATTATTATATAAGTTTAAGTTGTACAATATAATGATTTGATATACATATGATTACCATAATCAATGTACTTTACATTCATCATCTCATATAGATACACAAAGAAAGAAAAAATTACCTTGTGGTGGGGACTTTTAGGATATACTCTCTTAACTTTCATGTATACCATATTGCATTGTTAACTATAGCAATCATGTTGTACATTACATCCTTAGTACTTTTTTAATCCTATTACTAGAGGTGTGTACATTTTAACCCCTTTCTCCTCTCCCCACCTCTAGCAATGGTAACCACAAATTGAATCTCTTCTTCTGATTTTCAAAAACAATTTCCCTGTAATTAAGATCATACAGTATTTGTCTTTGTCAGACTAATTTTGCTTGGCATAATGCCATCAAGTTCCACTCATGTTTTCACACATGGTAGGATTTCCTCCTTTTTATAGCTAAATAATATTCACCTGTATACAGATTCCACCTCGTCTGTATCCGTTCACCCATCATGGTACTCTTAGGTGTGTCTGTGTCTTGGCTATTGTAAATAACGATGCTATAAAACATGAGGGTGCACATTTCTCATCAACATAGTATTTTCATTTCCTTTGGATATATTTTCAGAAGTAGATTGTGTTGTTGTTCTTTTTGAATTTTTTTAGAGTTAATTTATATATATATATATTTTTTCATTTTACTTTATTTTACTTTACAATACTGTATTGGTTTTGCCATACATTAACATGAATCTACCACAAGTGTACACATTTTCCCAATCCTGAAGCCCCCTCCCACCGCCCTCCACATACAAGAGTCAATATATAATGAATAATGCAGTAAATGAGATCAAAAACGCTCTGGAGGCAACAAATAGGAGAATAACAGAAGCAGAAGATAGGATTAGTGAAGTAGAAGATAGAATGGTAAAAATAAATGAATCAGAGAGCAAAAATGAAAAACTAATTAAATGAGGACAATCTCAGAGACCTCCAGGACAATTTGAAACGCTCCAACATTCAAATTATAGCAGTCCCAGAAGAAGAAGACAAAAAGAAAGACCATAAAAAAAATACTCGAGGAGATAATAGTTGAAAACTTCACTAAAATGGGGAAGGAAATAATCACCCAAGTCCAAGAAACCCAGAAAGTCCCAAACAGGATAAAAGCTATTTTTAATTTTTTGAGGAATCTCCATATAATTTTCCTTAGTGGATGTACTGTTATACAATCACATTAACAGTATATAAGGTTTTTCTCTGCATTCTTGCCAGTATTTATTATCTCTTGTCATTTACTGCTAGACATTCTAATGAAGTGTACAGTGATACCTCATTGTGATATAATTTGCATTTCCCTAATGATGATGTTTCATCTTTTCCTGAATCTTTTGGCCATTTGTTTATCTTTTATTGGGTGGGGATATCTATTCTAGTTTGTTGCCCACTTTTTTCATTGGATCATTTTATTCTTTTTCTTCTAATGAGTTTTAAAAGTTATTTATATATTTTGGATACTAACCCATTATCAGAGATAGGGTTTACACCATTTCTTTTGCTATGCAAAAGCTTTTAAATTTGATGGTTTCCCACTTGTTTATATTTTATTTTGTTACTTTCACTTTAGGTGCCCCATCCAAAAACAATTCTTGCCAAGACTCATGTCAAAGAGATTTTTCCTATGTTTCACCTAGCAGTTTATGGCTTTGGACTTAAGTTCAGGCCTTTAATCCATTTCAAGTTAACTTTTCTGAATAAGATAGGAGTCTAGTTTTTTTCTTTTTACATGTGAAAGAATTTCCCCATATAATTTATTGAGAAAACTGTCATTTTTCTCCGATGACTATTCTTGGCTTGTCACATGTTGGTTGACGTCATATGCTTGGGCTTATCTCTGGGCTCTCGCTTGTGCCCCATTGTTCTATTTGTCTTCATGCCAGGGGTGCTAGTGGTTTAGCCACTAATTCGAGACCCCGTGGACTTTGCTGACTAAGGTCCGTCTAGGCAAGGCTATGTTTTTCCAGTGGTCATGAATGAAGGTGAGAGCTGGACTGTGAAGAAGGCTGAGATCCAAAGAATTGATGCTTTTGAACTGTGGTGTTGGAGAAGACTCTTGAGAGTCCCTTGGGCTGCAAGGAGATCCAACCAGTCCATTCTGAAGGAGATCAGCCCTGGGGTTTCTTTGGAAGGAATGATGCTAAAGCTAAAACTCCAGTACTTCAGCCACCTCATGGGAAGAGCTGACTCACTGGAAAAGACCCTGATGCTGGGAAAGATTGAAGGCGGGAGGAGAAGGGGACGACAGAGGATGAGATGGTTGGATGGCATCTCCGACTCAAAGGACATGAGTTTGGGTCGACTCCGGGAGTTGGTGTTGGACAGGGAAGCCTGGTGTGCTGCAGTCCATGGGGTCACAAAGAGTCAGACATGAGTGAGTGACAACCAAACTGAACTGAATCTTATCTATATCTACATCTATCAAGTATACCTATAAATATATATATATATATATATATTAGCTCGTGTGTATCTATCTGTATCTCAAGTATGTATGTATATAAGCATATTATATGTATACATGTATATGCATCTACATTTGATCCATATATTAGTTGTAGATGAAGATCATTTGTGTGCATACGTGTGTGTGTGTGCAATATATAGAGTTGTTTATTTGCTCAGTTGTGTTTGACTCTTTTGTGACCCCATGGACAGCAGCCCACAAGGTTCCTCTGTCTTTGGGATTTCCCAGACAAGAATATCAGAATGGGTTGCCATTTGTTTCTTCAGGGGACATTCCCAACCCAGGGATAAAAACTGTGCCCCCTGCATTGTGGGTGCATATCTCAAGTGTGTGGATATCTGTTTTACTCTAGAGCTTCCCTGGTGGCTCAGAGGTTAAAGTGTCTGCCCACAATGTGGGAGACCTGGGTTCGATCCCTGGGTTGGGAAGATCCCCTGGAGAAGGAAATGGCAGCCCACTCCAGTATTCTTGCTTGGAGAATCCCATGGATGGAGGAGCCTGGTGGGCTACAGTTCACGGGGTCGCAAAGAGTCAGACACGACTGAGCGACTTCACTTCATGGAGCTCATTTTATATATCAGTCACAATTAGAAGAGTCTGGATTGCTTTTACTCAAAATTTACTCACACTTATAAGTTTCTAAAATATAACTGGAAACACACATCCAAATGACATGCAACACTGTTGTACTGGTTCCTGGGATAATTATACTAGGGTAACACTTTGGGTTTTATGAGCAATACATATTTTGTTTCTCTTCTAATTTATAAAATATGATTAAATTATAGTCCATTAAGCATAAGTAGATGGAAAATAGGAACATTTATCACTGATTTTTTATTTTAATAGTATATCAAAGGAAACATGGAATCTCAATTCAAATTAAACTTTCCTCTGTTATAAATGGGGGATATAGCTCTTCTTTTCCAGTTTTTCCCTTACTCATATTCCCATGGGGAACCCTAGATATTTGTGCAAAATTTCAGATCTGAAGAACATACAGATCTTTATTGAGTTACATTATGATAAGTCACTGTAAGTTGAAAATTATGTAAGCCAAAAACACATGTAAAAAATTTAACTTACTGAGCATCATAGCCTAGCCTATATTAAACATGCTCAGAACATTTACATGAGCCTATAGTTGGGCAAAATCATTTGACAAAGTATGAAATATCTCATGCAATTTCTTGAATACTGTACTTAAAAAAGCAGATTGGTTGTATGGGTACAGTCATGATTTTAAGTGTATCAGCTATTTTCCTTTATGATCACCTGGCTGACTAAGAACTACAGCTTGCTGTCACTGGCCAGCATCAGAGGGAGAATATTTCAGTAGCCTGGGAAAATATATTTGAAGTCTGATTTCTACTGAATGTGCATTGCTTTCCATCATCATAGGTTGGGGACCTTCTGTACTTTGAAATCCAATACTCTTCTCTAACCTTTTAAATTTTATAGATGGCTTAACAGGTACAACAATGAGGACTGGTTTTTAATATGCTACTTATTGAGCAAGTTGGACTGAAATCCAGGTATCTTGGCATTTAAACCAAGGTCTGTTCTATCAGATTATAGTGATTCATTGCCTGAATCACCCTCAGTAACTCCTTTTTGTTTAAGAAGTGGTCTTATGAACCAATTTTGGGTTGATAAGAAGGAAGAAGTGGGAGTCATGGATGGGTATTGGGTAGACAATGAAGAGTGTCTGTAATGAAAAACCCAGAACCCAAAGTAAATCACTCTTGTCTTAACTTAGTATACACAGCTTTTATAGTTTTTCCAGTATTTTCAGACTTTCTTCATTGAACATAGGCTCAAAAAACCCAACTGTCCAATTAAGGTCAATGTAAACTAAGCAAAAATTCTATGCATAAATTCCTAAGAAAATATTTCACTCCTGATTACCAAGTATTACATGCAGAAGGCATTGATCTTTTCTCCCATCCTCCTTACTCAAACATATGACTATAAGGCAAAATGGCATTTCTTCAAGCATAGTGGAGTGGAATAAGAGAGACATCTTGGGCTTTGACATTACTGACTGACAGAGGTAAGTAAATAATTCTATTTAACTGTGATAATCCAAGTTGTTATTGTTGTTGCTATTGTTACTTGAAACAGCTCAACTGGAATTCCATCACCTCCACTAGCTTTGTTCGTAGTGATGTTTTCTAAGGCCCACTTGACTTCAGATTCCAAGATGTCTGGCTCTAGATTAGTGATCACATCATCATGATTAATTGGGTTGTGAAGATCTTTTTTGTACAGTCCTTCGGTGTATTCTTGCCACCTCTTCTTAATATCTTCTGCTTCTGTTAGGTCCAGACCATTTCTGTCCTTTATGGAGCCCATCTTTGCATGAAATGTTGCCTTGGTATCTGTAATTTTCTTGAAGAGGTCTCTAGTCTTTCCTATTCTGTTCTTTTCCTCTATTTCTTTGCATTGATCACTGAGGAAGGCTTTCTTATCTCTTCTTGCTATTCTTTGGAACTCTGCATTCAGATGCTTATATCTTTCCTTTTCTCCTTTGCTTTTCACCTCTCTTCTTTTCACAGCTATTTGCAAGGCCTCCCCAGACAGCCATTTGGCGTTTTTGCATTTCTTTTCCATGGGGATGATCTTGATCCCTGTCTCCTGTACAATGTCACGAACCTCATTCCATAGCTTATCAGGCACTCTATCTATCAGATCTAGTCCCTTAAATCTATTTCTCACATCCACTGTATAATCATAAGGGATTTGATTTAGGTCATACCTGAATGGTCTAGCAGTTTTCCCTACTTTCTTCAATTTATTTCTGAATTTGGTAATAAGGAGTTCATGATCTGAGCCACAGTCAGCTCCTGGTCTTGTTTTTGTTGACTGTATAGAACTTCTCCATCTTTGGCTGCATAGAATATAATCAATCTGATTTCGGTTTTGACCATCTGGTGATGTCCATGTGTAGAGTCTTCTCTTGTGTTGTTGGAAGAGGGTGTTTGCTATGACTAGTGTTTCAAATCCTGAAAGATGATGCTGCGAAAGTGCTGGACTCAATATGCCAACAAATTTGGAAAACTCAGCAGTGGCCACAGGATTGGAAAAGGTCAGTTTTCATTCCAATTCCAAAGAAAGGCAATGCAAAAGAATGCTCAAACAACTGCACGGTTGCACTCATCTCACACGCTAGTAAATTAATGCTCAAAAATTCTCCAAGCCAGGCTTCAGCAATATGTGAACCGTGAACTCCCTGATGTTCAAGCTGGTTTCAGAAAAGGCAGAGGAAGGAGAGATCCAATTGCCAACATCCGCTGGATCATGGAAAAAGCAAGAGAGTTCCAGAAAAACATCTATTTCTGCTTTACTGACTACGTCAAAGCCTTTGACTGTGTGGATCACAATGAACTGTGGAAAATTCTGAAAGAGATGGGAATACCAGACCACCTAACCTGCCTCTTGAAAAATCTGTATGCAGGTCAGGAAGCAACAGTTAGAACTGTACATGGAACAATAGACTGGTTCCAAATAGGAAAAGGAGTATGTCAAGGCTGTATATTGTCACCCAGCTTATTTAACTTCAATGCAGAGTACATCATGAGAAACGCTGGTCTGGAAGAAACACAAGCTGGAATCAAAATTGCTGGGAGAAATATCAATAACCTCAGATATGCAGATGACACCACCCTTATGGCAGAAAGTGAAGAGGAACTCAAAAGCCTCTTGATGAAAGTGAAGGAGGAGAGTGAAAGTGTCGGCTTAAAGCTCAACATTCAGAAAACAAAGATCGTGGCATCCGGTACCATCATTTCATGGGAAATAGATGGGGAAACAGTGGAAACAGTCTCAGACTTTATTTGTTTGGGCTCCAAAATCACTGAAGATGGTGACTGCAGCCATGAAATTAGAAGACACTTACTCCTTGGAAGAAAAGTTATGACCAACCTAGACAGTATATTCAAAAGCAGAGACATTACTTTGCCCACTAAATTCTGTCTAGTCAAGGCTATGGAGAAGGAAATGGCAACCCACTCCAGTGTTCTTGCCTGGAGAATCCCAGGGATAAGGGAGCCTGGTGGGCTGCCATCTATGGGATCGCACAGAGTCGGACATGACTGAAGCGACTTAGCAGCAGCAGCAGCAGCAGCAGTCAAGGTTATGGTTTTTCCTGTAGTCATGTATGGATGTGAGAGTTGGACTGTGAAGAAGGCTGAGTGCCAAAGAAATGATGCTTTTGAACTGTGGTGTTGGAGAAGACTCTTGAGACTCCCTTGGACTGCAAGGAGATCCAACCAGTCCATTCTGAAGGAGATCAATCCTGGGATTTCTTTGGAAGGAAGGATGCTAAAGCAAAGAGTCATACACGACTGAGCGACTGAACTGAACTGATTGTTACTTGGGGCCTAATAAATTTCTAACTGAATGTAACATACATTCTACTGAGTTTTCGTTTCTCTAAAGGGAAACTATACCTTGAGAGGGTGTTCTTCAGTTATTAATACCCCTAATACTGGCAAGTTCTGTGTAAGAAAAAGCCATTTGTGATACATATGCCTCCTTGTATTTTGAAGTGAAACTTCATATATCCTATTCAAAAACTTATTCAACTTTAACAACAACTTTTTAAAAGCACATCTTGTTGTTCAGTCACTCAGTCATGGCTGACTCTTTGCAACCCTGTGGACTGCAGCACACCAAGCTTCCCTGTCTTTCACCGTTTCCCGGAGATTGCTCAAACTCATGTCCATAAAATTGGTGATGCCATCGAATCATTATAAATATGTTTTACTCTGGATATCGTTGTATATTTCACTATCCCTCTCTACACTGTATCCCAAGCATATATGATGGACTTTGGATCAAAGAAAGTATTTTAAAATATTATAGTGAATATATAAGTGAAAACGCCAAAAAAAAAATGAAGACTCCAAACAATAAAAGCATTTATATATTTACTATAATATTTTAAAATACTTTCTATGATCCACAGTCCATCATATATGCTTGGGGTACAGTGTAGAGAGAAAAAGTGAGATATACAAAGATATCCAGAATAAAACATATTTGTATATTAACTATGATACTTGGGAAAAAAACTTTATCAATAATTTTTCAAGAAAAGAAACTACAAATGCCATATATAAAAACATATATGCATATATATACAATTCCTAGCACCTCGGTGTTTTAATTGGTAAATTAGTACCAACAAGTCTTCACTGTCATTGCCC
>SJYF01002266.1:226267-240843 GCA_006410515.1 Procapra przewalskii | reverse complement strand
GATTCTCCAGGCCAGAATATGGAGTAGGTAGCTGTTCCCTTCTCCAGGGGATCTTCCCAACCCAAGGATCAAATCCAGGTCTTCTGCATTACAGGCAGATTCTTTACTGTCTGAGTCTCCAGAGAAGCCCAAGGATACTGGAGCGGGTATACTAACCCTTCTCCAGTGGATCTTCTCCACCTAGAAATCAAACCGGGGTCTCCTGCATCGCAGGTGGATTCTTTACCAGATGAGCTGCCAGGGAAACAGAAGATAGAGACCCAAAATAAACCCACAGTTTCACATTCGATAACTTAAAACAAAGGAGCCAAGACTATCCATATTCAATGCAGAAAGGATAGTCTCCAATAATGGTGATGGGAATTCTGGGTAGCCACATAGAAAAGAATAAATCTGCATCCCTGTCTTGGACCATAAACAAAAATCAACTCGAAATGGCTTAAAGACTTAAACGTCAACCTGAGACAATGAAACTCCTAAAAGAAACCATAGAAGAAACCTCAAGAGATAAGCTCCTTGATATTGATCTTGGCAGTAATTTTTTATATTCAACACCAAAGGAAAGGCAGTGAAAGCAGAATTAAACAAGTAGGACTACCTTAAACTGGAAAGCTGCTGCAGAGAAAAGGAAATTATCAATGAAATAGAAAGGGAACCAATGGAATGGGAGAAATATTAGCAAACCAAATATCCAATAATCAATATTCAAAATATAATAGAACTCATGTAACTCAATAGCATTATATATATACTGTAAGATGTGTGTATATATATACATATATACATATATATATCCAAAAGATCTGAATAGACATATTTCCATCCCTGGTGGCTCAGATGGTAAAGTGTCTGTCTACAATGCGGGGGACCCAGGTTTGAGCCCTGGGTTGGGATGATCTCCTGGAGAAGGAAATAGCAATCCACTCCAGTACTATTGCCTAGAAAATCCCATGGACAGAGGAGCCTGGTAGGCCACAGTCTATGGGGTCGCAAAGAGTCGGATACAACTGAGCGACTTCACTTCACTTCACTTCATACATATAAATGGCCAACAAGTACATGTTAAGTACACTATGTCACTCATCATTCAGTTCAGTTTAGTTCAGTCACTCAGTCGTGTCTGACTCTTTGCGACCCCATGAATTGCAGTCCATCACCAACTCCCGGAGTTTACTCAAACTCATGTCCATCGAGTCGGTGATGCCATCCAGCCATCTTATCCTCTGTCTTCCCCTTCTCCTCCTGCCCCCAATCCCTCCCAGCATCAGAGTCATGTCCAGTGAGTCAACTCTTCTAGGGAAATGCAAATCAAAGTCACAATGAGATATCACCACATACATTTTAGAATGTCTACTGTCAAAAAGAAGAGATAACAAATGCTGGGTAGTATATTAAAAAAAGCGAAATCCTGTTCACTGTTGTTGACCTGATACAACTACTCCAGAAAATGGAGGTTTCTAAAGAAATTAAAATACAACTACCATATGATCGAGCAAATCTACTTCTGCATATATGCCCCCCAAAAAACAAAATTATTATCTCAAAGAGATATCTCTACTCTGATGTTTATTGTAGCATTATTCACAGTAGCCAAGGTTTGAAAACAACCCAAGTGTCCACTGATGAATGGAAGGATGAAAAGAATGGGATGTGTCCCACTCATTGTGACCCCAATGACTATATAGTCCATGGAATATAGTCCATGAACTGCAGTGTGCTACAGTCCATGGGGTGGCAAAGTGTCGGACACAATTGAGTGACTGAACTGAACTGGAGTGGGTAGTCTTTCCCTTCTCCAGGGGATCTTCCCAACCCAGGGATTGAACCCAGGTCTCCCACACTGTAGGTGGATTCTTTACCATCTGAGACATGGGGGAAGCCCAAGAATACTGGAGTGGGTAACCTATCCCTTCTCCATCAGATCTTCCTGACCCAGGAATCAAACCAGGGTCTCCTGCATTGCAGGTGAATTCTTTACCAACTGACCTATCAGGGAAGCTACATATACATAGTCAAGAACTTATACAATATAATAATAAATAAATATAAATAAATAAAATATACATCTTATTTACAAGAAGAACTAAAGAACCTCTTGATGAAAGTGAAAGAGGAAGGTGAAAAAAACTGGCTTAAAACTCAACATTCATAAAACTAAGATAATGGCATCCCATCCTATAACTTCAAGGCAAATATATGGGGAAACAATGGAAACAGTGAGAGACTGTTTTCTTGGGCTCCAAAATCACTGCAGATGTTGACTGCAGTGAAAGACACTTGCTCCGTGGAAAAAAAGCTATGACAATCCTAGACAGCACATTAAAAAGTAGAGACATTATTGCCAACAAAGGTCCATCTAATCAAAGCTATGGTTTTTCCAGTAGTCATGTGTGGATGTGAGAGTTGGACTTATAAAGAAAGCTGAGCACCAAAGAAGTAATCCTTTTGAACTGTGATATTGGAAGAGATTCTTGAGAATCCTTTGTACTGAAAGGAGATCAAACCAGTCAGTCCTAAAGGAATTCAGCACTGAATATTCATTGAAAGGACTGATGCTGACACTCCAATACTTTGGCCACTTAATGTGAAGAACTGACTCATTGGAAAAGACCCTGATGCTGGCCAGTATTGAAGGCAAGAGGAGAAGGAGATGACAGAGGATGAGATGGTTGGATGGCATCACCAACTCCATGGGCATGAGTTTGAGCAAGCTCTGGGAGTTGGTGATGGACAGGGAGGCCTGGTGTGCTGCAGCCCATGGGGTCGCAGAGTCGGACACAACTGAGTGACTGAACTGAACTATTGTCAGTGTTCGCTGGAGCAAGTTCACGATACCCAAAATGTAGAAATAATACAAATATCCATCAATAAATGAATGAACAATGGAGAAATTATATCCATATAATAATATTTATCCTTGAAAATGAATGAAATCTGGTAACATGCTACATAACGTAGACGAAGTTTGAAAACACATGCTAAGTCAAATAAGCAGACAGAAAATTAGGCACCAATTCTTGATACCTCCACTTATTTAAGGTCTCTCGAATGGGAACATTAATAGAGGCAGAATGAAAGATGGCATAGCAACCCACTCCAGTATTCTTGCCTGGAGAATCCCATGAAAGGGGAGCCTGGTGGGCTATAGTCCATAGGGTTGCAAAGAATTGGATATGAATGAAGTGACTTAGCACTTAGGCACATAGAGACAGGAAGTAGATTAGAGGAGCTAGAAGTAGACAGGAAGAGAAATAAATGGGGGTTATTGCTTTATGGTTACAAAGTTTCTGATTAAGTTTATGAAAAGTAGAAATGGTCACAAAATACTATGAATGTAGTTCAGATCAGTTCATTTCAGTCACTGTCATATGTGATTCTGTGACCCCATAGACTGCAGCACGCCAGGCCTCCCTGTTCATCACTGACTCTCAGAGTTTATTCAAACTCAAGTCCAAAGAGTCGGTGATGTCATCCAACCATCTCATCCTCTGTAGTCCCCTTCTCACGCCTTCAATCTTTCCTAGCATCAGGGTCATTTTCCAATGAGTCAGTTCTTTGCATGAGGTGGCCAAAGTATTGGAGTTTCAGCTTCAGCATCAGTCCTTCCAGTGAATATTCAGCACTGAATTCCTTTAGAATAGATGGGCTAGATCTCCTTGCAGTCCAAGGGACTCTCAAGTCCTCTCCAATACCACAGTTCAAAAGCATCAATTCTCAGACACTCAGCTTTCTTTATAATCCAACTTTCTTTATAATCCGACTACTGGAAAAACCATAGCTTTGACTAGACAGAACTTTGTTGGCAAAGTAATGTCTCTGCTTTTTAATTTGCTGTCTAGGTTGATCACAGCTTTCCTTCCAAAGAGCAAGCGTCTTTTAATTTCCTGTCTGCAGTCACCATCTGCAGTGATTTTGGAGCCCCCATAATGAAGCCTGTCCCTATTTCCATTATTTCCCCATCTATTTGCCATGAAGTGATAGGATGGGATGCCATGATCTAAGTTTTCTGGATATTGAGTTTTTTTTTTTTTTTTTTATTTTTATTTATTTTTTTACATGATAGTATACATGTTTTTATGCCATTCTCCCAAACCAACCCACCCTCTCTGAGTTTTAAGCCAACTTTTTCACTTTTCTCTTTAATTTTTATCAACAGGCTCCTTAGTTCTTTGCTTTATGCCATAAGGGTGATGTCATCTGCATATCCGAGGTTATTGTTATTTCTCCCTGCAATCTTGATTCTAGCTTGTGTTTTACCCAGCCTGGCATTTCTCATGATGTACTCTGCATATAAGTTAAATAAGCATGGTGACAATATGCAGCCTTAAGGTGCTCCTATCTAAAGTTGGAACCAGTCTGTTGTTTCATGTTCAGTTCTAACTGTTGCTTCTTGACCTGCGTACAGCTTTCTCAGGAGGCAGGTCAGGTGGTCTGCTATTACCATCTCTTCAAGAATTTTCCACAGTTTGTGATCCACACCATCAAAGGCTTTGCATAGTCAATAAAGCAGAAGTAGATTTTTTCTGGAACCCTCTGGCTTTTTCAATGATCCAACAGATGTTGGTAATTTGATGTCTGCTTCTTCTGCCTTTTCTCACTCCAGCTTGAATATCTGGAAATTCATAGTATACAAACTGTTGAAGCTGGCTTGGAGAATTTTGAGCATTACTATATTAGCATGTGAGATGAATGCAATTGTACAGTAGTTTGAACATTGTTTGGCACTGCCTTTCTTTGTGACTGGATTGAAAACTGACATTTTCCAGTCCAGTAGCCACTGCTGAATTTTCCAAATTTGCTGGCATATTGAGTGCAGCACTTTAACAGCATCATCTTTCAGGATTTGAAATAACTCAAACGGAATTCCATCACCTCCACTAGCTTTGTTCATAGTGGTGCTTCCTAAGGCCCACTTGACTTCTCATTCCAGGATGTCTGGGTCTAGGTGAGTGATCACACCATTTTGATTATCTGGGTTGTGAAGATCTTTTTTGTATAGTTCTAATGTGTATTCTTGCCACCTCTTCTTAATATCTTCTGCTTCTGTTAGGTCCATTCCATTTCTGTCCTTTATCATGTCCATCTTTGAATGGAGTGTTCCCTTGGTATCTCTATTTTCTTGAAAAGATCTCTAATCATTCCTATTCTATTGTTTTCTTCTATTTATTTGCATTAGTCACTGAGGAAGGCTTTCTTATCTCTCCTTGCTATTCTTTGAAACTTTGCATTCAAATGGTTATATCTTTCCTTTTCTCCTTTGCCTTTCCCTTCTCTTCTTTTCTCAGCTATTTGTAAGGCCTCTTCAGACAACCATTTTGCCCTTTTGTATTTCTTTTTCTTGGGGATGGTCTTGATCACTGCCTCCTATAAAATGTCACAAACTTCTGTCCATAGTTCTTGTCAGTCTATCAGATCTAATCCCTTCAATCTATTTATCACTTCCACTGTATAATTGTAAGGAATTTTATTTAGGTCATACATAAATGGTCTGGTAGTTTTCCCTATTTTCTTCAATTTAAACCTGAATTTTGCAATGAGGAGTTCATGATCTGTGCCATAATCAGCTCCTAGTCTTGTTTTTGTTGACTGTATAGAGCTTCTCCATCTTCGACTGCAAGTAATATAATCAATCTGATTTCAGTGTTGACCCTCTGGTGATGTCCATGTGTAGAGTCTTCTCTTGTGTTGTTGGAAGTGGGTGTTTGCTATGACCAGTGCATTCTCTTGATGAAATTCTGTTAGTTTTTTCCCTGATTCATTTTGTACTCCAAGGCCAAATTTGCTTTTTACTCCAGGTATCTCTTGACTTCCTACTTTTGTATTCCAGTCCCCTCTAATGTATAGGACATCTTTTTTGGGTGTTAGTTCTAGTTCTTACAGGTCTTCATAGAACCATTCAACTGCAGCTTCTTCAGCATTACTCGTCAGGGCATAGGCTTGGATTACTGTGATACTGGCTTCTGTGGGCAGCAAAGCTTGCTGTCAGGCAAGGTGCAGTTTCGCTGATCAAGGCTATGTGAACAGAGAGGTGAAGCTTCTTCTGAAAACTCACATGCATGGACACTGGGCCTGGGTCTCACAGTTTGGATCCTGGTGTCCCTTTGATCCCCACATCCTAAAGGCTGACAGCCAAAGTCAAGATGGTGGAGGAGAAGGATGTGTGCTCATCTTCTCCTGCAAGAACTCCAAATTTACAACTCGCTTTTCAACAACTGGCAACAAGAGAATGTTGGACCCCACCCCCAAAAGATAAACCATATCTAAGGGCAAAGGAAAAGCCCCAGCAACATGGTAGGAGGGGTGAAATTGCATTTTGAATCAAACCCCATACCCATCAGAGACACTTGGATGGCTCAAACAAATCTTGTATTTACCAGGACCCAGAGAGCCCACAAGTACTGAGCTAGAACTGTGAATGTAGTTAATACCACTACATTTTACACTCAAAATGATTAAAATTTAAAAAAAAGACAATGTTCATTGCATCATTATTTACAATAGCTGGAACATGGAAGCAACCAGATGTCCATTGACAGATGAATGGATAAAGAAGTGTGGTACATATATATAATGGAATATTACTCAACCATAAAAAGGAACACATTTGAGTCAGTTCTAATGAAGTAGATAGACCTAGAGCCTATTATACAGAGTGAAGTAAATCAGAAAGAGAAAGATAAATATCATATTCTAAGGCACTGAAGAATTTATTTACAGGACAGCAATGGAGAAACAGACATAGAGAATAGACTTATGGGCATGGGGAGAGGGGAGGAGATGGTGAGATGTATGGAAAGAGCAACAGAGTATCATGGAAACTTGCATTGTGATATGTAAAATAGATAGCCAAGGGGAATTTGCTGTATGACTCAGGAAACTCAAACAGGGACTCTGTATCAACATAGAGGGGTGGGATGGGGAGGGAGATGGGAGGGAGTTTCAGAAGGGAGGGGATATTTGTATACCTATGGCTGTTTCATGTTGAGGTTTGCAGAAAACAACAAAAGTCTGTAAAGCAATAATCCTTCAATTAAAATCAATAATTTAACATATCACAATACACAGCATAATTGAAGTAAATGGTTGAATTGTATGTTATGTGAGTTACATCTCAATAAAACTGCTAACAAAGGGGGATAAAAGGAAAGAAAAAAGAAAGATCAGCCCTGTGGACAAATGTTGATGACAGAAGAGGTGGCAGATAGCTGGGAAAAATATCTTTCTACCTCTTCTCACCAGATTCAACACGTGGATATTGGTTTTATACACCCTGACTCAGAATACCCATGTGACTTGGAAGTCACTGCATTTAGTAGAACCGAGGCCGTGTTTAATTCATTATTCCTAGGCACTAGAATTATATGACCCTCCCCCTTCCTTCCCTCCCCACTGTTCATGTGTAAACGTTACTTCCAAGCTATTTTCAAAGGGATTCCTTGGGGGCTCAGTAGTAATTAAAAAAAAAAAACAAACACCTGCCTGCCAACGCAAGAGATGTAGGTTTGATCCCTGGGTCTGGAAGATCCCTTGGAGAAGGAAATGGTAACCCATTCCAGTATTCTTGCCTGGGAAATCCCATGGGCAGAAGAGCCTGGCCAGGCTACATATAGTCCATGGGGTCACAAACAGTCAGACATGACTTAGCAACATACAACAATATTTTCAAAAGGACCCTGGTTAAGATAGACTCTAATTCCTGTACAGAGAAGATGAGTTTGTTTCCTGTATGATTTTGGTTTCAGCCCAAACTGTGGTAGAGTTGCACACATATAGAAAGACTCCTGTTTATCTCTCTTTTTTTCCAGTATCAGCAATTCCTAAAAGGAAGGAGGTGGCTTAGTTCACATATTTTTTGCAAAGCTCTGAAGTGCCTTAGTGTTAATACCCCCAAAAGCAATTCTCAACTGGTGGAAACTGCCATGCTTGTTGGACATTTGACAGAGGGAAGCATTCTGTTCTCACAAGTGCCAGTGGAATCTGGCCCTGTTGCCCTCAGCCACAATTTAAATCTAACCCTTAATTTAAATTGGTCTTCTTTATTTTCTCCTATTCCTTTGCCCTTACTTCATGAAAAGTTGTGTCTGACTCTTTGCAACCCCATGGACTGTAGCCCGCTAGGCTTCTCCATCCATGGGATTCTCCAGGCAAGAGTACTGGAGCGGGTTGCCATTTCCTTCTCCAGGGGATTTTCCCGACCCAGGAATCGAATGTGGGTCTCCCACACTGTAGGCAGACACTTTACCATCTGAGCCACCAGGGAACGTAATACCCTTTCAAATAGACTGCCTGCACGAAGTCCCTTTATCAAGCTCTACATTTTTTTTTGTCCAGAAGTGGTACTAGAAAATACATTCTTAGGATGGGCTTGTGGAACCAGATCTCTTACTGCTCAGGTATCAGTTGTTGCTGATAATAAACACGATGATGATAAGCTCTATGGGATGCAATATCACAACCATCAATAATACCACCTGTGATGTTCTGAAATGAGATACAATTAGGAGAGGAAACACTACTTATACAAGGGTTCTGACACTTGAATAGTGTGGGGCGATAGTAATTAAGACTGGGAAGTGACTGGCTGTTGTTGAATTTCTTAAAAATCTTAAAAGAGATAAGAGTCTCAGGTCTGCCACCTAGCAGAGCATGATATAAAAGCCTGAAGATCTTGACGTAATGTAAAAGATCCCTCCAATGAAGCCAGTGCTATGCTAAAAGTTAGGCTGAGAATTTGTTAGCAGAGCAGGAAAGAACAGCATCAACAGCCTTGATAGAAAGCCCAGGATAAAGTCTGAGGCCTTATACGAGATCATAATATTTGTGATTAGAATGGAAATACCTGAGTAGATTTCTGGGAACCCTTCAAATTGACTGAAGCACACCTCAACCCCATCCCAGGTTTAGTGGTGACCAGCCTCCATAGACTCCAGTACTCTTGCCCGGAAACTCCCATGAATGGAGGAGCTTGGTAGGCTGCAGTCCATGGGATCGCTAAGAGTCAGACACGACTGAGCAACTTCCCTTTCACTCTTCACTTTCATGCATTGGAGAAGGAAATGGCAGCCGACTCCAGTGTTCTTGCCTGGAGAATCCCAAGGATGGGGGAGCCTGGTGGGCTGCCATCTTTGGGGTCGCACAGAGTCGGACACAACTGAAGTGACTTAGCAGCAGCAGCAGCAGCCTCCATAGAATCTGGTTACTGGATCTCTTGTAAGAATCTGCCTGTGATGCAGGAGACCTGGGTTCAATCCTGGGTCAGATTGAAGATCTTCTGGAGAAGGAAATGGCAACCTACTCCAATATTCTAGCCTGGAAAATCCCACATACAGAGGAGGCTGGCAGGCTACAGTCCATGGGGTTGCAAAGAGTCAGACACTAAACCACCATCAGCCTTTCTAGGCCAGGATTGACATCAGGAGATACTACCATGGAACTGAGCTCCCTACTGTCAGTGGATATAGAAGGGGCCAGGAAGTGAAACTTAACCATCTAATGCAAGATGGGCTTTTTAAAATGTAAAGTAAAGACAGAGCAGCAACCAGGCTGCCTTTTGATTAGTGAGCTATAGCAGTAATTTTTTTCTTCATAAGATAGTAAAGCAGCTGATAAGGGTAATGCTTGTCTTATATAAACATAAAATGAAATAACTTATAGGAAGGCTAATGTTAGAAATCTTCAAAGTATTTTCTTCCTGAGTTTTTGGACACAGTCCTCCAGAATTGAATGGGAGGCTACTTTCTATGTGGCTTGGAACCCTGAAATGTCACTGAAAGTTATTACAAAAAATATCCTGTCAATATGTCTCCAAATAGGCCTTTACACAATTATCATACATACCATATATACTGGAAAGTTATTATAAGGGGTATTGGTTACAGCATCTAAGCATTTTGACCTCTGATTTAATTGGAGGCTCACATAGGACAAGAAACAAACAAGTCATATCAAATTTGATCCCACAGTGGAAGAAATGAATATACAGATACACTCTCTGGTTATTTCTCCCATGCTGCTGCTAAGTTGCTTCAGTTGTGTCTGACTCTGTGCGACCCCATAGACAGCAGCCCACCAGGCTGCCCCATCCCTGGGATTCTCCAGGCAAGAACACTGGAGTGGGTTGCCATTTCCTTCTCCATATTTCTCCCATACTTGACTTCAAAATTAGATTTGAATTCAACATTATGTTACAATAAAAAACTCTCAACAAAGTGGGTATAAAGGGAGGTCTACATAATAAAGGCCATAATTTATAGCACAAAGTTAATATAATAATAGTGAAAAGCTTCCTCTAAGATCAGGAACCAGACAAAGATGCCCATTCCCCCACTTTTATTCAACATAGTTTTAGAAGTTCTAACGACAGTTGTTGAACAAGTAAAATACAAACAACACATCCAAATGGGAAGAAAGAAGTAAAACAGTCACTATTTATAGATGACATGGTATTATCTAAAGAAAACCCCAAAGACTCCATCAAAAAAAAAAAAAACAAAAACTGTAGGACTAGTAAATTCAGTAAAGCTGCAGAATACAAATTTAATATATTGATATATAATTTAGTCAATATGCTATATACAAGAAACTAACACAAATTCACCTTCACCAAAAATCAAATAAATATTAATCAAAATAACAATGAAGTTCTTTCCTATCTCATGTGTTTGAATATATAATTTTGATCTTAATGATTAATGATGTTGATTGTCTAGTGAAAAAAAAAAGACACTCAAAAAACCCAATGGATTTATGTTAGAAACAACCTTTTGGAGTTTCTCAGAATTTTGAACCATTAATTTCACTTCTTATTGTCTACAGCAAAAAAATAATCCCAAGTATAGAAAATATTTAATCCACAATATTTTCAGTGTGGTATTATATGTAATAGCTCAAAAAATCGACCCAAACCAAATATCCCATACATCATTCCAGATAATTAACTCTAGGCTAAACTGTGAAAGTAAATAATACTTGGCATTTGCACACCAAAGTTTACCTCTCCCCACTTGAAGATTCAGGTCAAGGGATATTATTTCATCTACTGATCAGGGATCCAGATTTACTTTATCTTGTGATTCTGTCATCTCAAGTATACCATGGTACAATGGTGGAAGGCAAAGAGCAAATGATAAACGTACCTTAATTGTTCCTAACCAGAAGTGAACCACATGGCTTTACTCACAGGCTAAATTATTCACATGTCCCTTGACCTGAATAAAAAGAGGGTGGTAGAGTCACCGTGTGGAATAGCCCTACAGACTGCCTGTTAAAGGAGCTCATTGAGAGGGCAATACCGTCAGTTGACCCAGGAGCTGGACTTGGCAATCAGAGACTCCCTTAACCCTACCCTATCCTTGGAATGTATGTCCTGCCCACTATCTCCATACTAACAGGTTCTTCAGATAAGGTGTTGAGGAGACCATCTGGATGGTATGCATGACACAGTTAAGGCCTCTATATAAAATTTAAGATATGGTGGATGAGTGCAGAGATCCACTCATCTTGTGACCACCTAGAACAATCCTCCACTTAAGCTCTCTTGCTTGATAAACCTGCAAGCAATCTGGAGCAGTCTGCCTCCTTCTTCCATCTCTCCTTGACCTGCATGTATGAACTAACACACTACAACTTACAGAGAAGGATTACTTTTTAAAATATTGTCAGGCATAGCTTGTGCTGTAGATATCCATAGAAACATTATGTAGAAAATAAAAACAATGCTTTAGAAGAACTGGTAATGACATGGGAACATGATTTTGCTGTGATGTTTGAAAAAGTCACAAATGCGCATATGCCACATATGAATTCTGTGATTACTCAATATTAATTTAACTGAGTAAATCACTTAGCATCTGTAAACCTTATTTTATTCATATGTAAAATACAAATAGAGGTGTCTCCTTCATCAGATTGCTATAAGAAAAAGACATCTATTCATGTTGAACCCTTAGCTCAATGCCCAAACCTACAAGATAGTCAATAAATAGTAGGAATTTTTAAAGTTTACTGCTTGACTATGAAAGTGAAAGGCACCGAGTCACCTCCAGCTCTTTGTGATGCCACGGACTATAGCACTCCAGCCTCTTCTGTCCAGGGAGTGGGTAGCCACTCCCTTCTCAGGGATCTTCCCAACCCAGGGATCAAACCCATTCTTTTACTGCCTTAGCTACCAGGGAGAGCCCTCATCATCTAACATATTATATATTCATTTTTAAAGATTATTTTCTGTCTCTTCTCTATGGGACAGGTATTTTGCTTACTCAACAATGTACTCTGAAGCCCAGGGAAAAAGAAAAAAATGAAGAAATATTTTCTTAGTTTAGTGTACCTTTGTATTTTTTTTTTTAGTGGATATGCTAGCTTTGCATACTTTTCTTATTACTGTCTAACTTAAATTAGTATATCCACATCTAGAATAATACAGGAAACTTTAAAAAGCTTAACCCTATGTAATCTCTCCTCTTCGTGTTTTTACTCACGTGGTTTCCTTCTACATGTTATAGAAAATAGTGGTTGTTTTATGCAGCTAGTTTTCTATCATATTTTACTCCCCTCTTTATCCTTTATTCTTTCATGTAGTTCAAAGCTTCCACTTGAAATTACTTTTCTTCAGCCTAAAAAAAATGTCCTTTAGAATTCATGCAGTGTGACTCTACTGGTAATAAATTCTCTCAGCTTTTGTTTGTCTGAGAAAGTCTTCATTTTGCATTCACTGTTAATGAACATTTTCATTAGGTATAGAATTCAAGACAAATTTTTTTTTTTTCTGTGCTTTAAAAAAAGTCACATTGTTTTCTGGACTCATAGGTTCTGTTGAAACATCAGGCATTAGCTTCACTGTTGCTTCTTTGAAGATAATGCCCCTATTTTCTCTTGATGCTTTAAGCTTTTGTTCTTTAACTTTGATTTCAGCAATTTGACTATGAGGTATCTTATGTGCAATTTTCTTTGTATTTTTCCAGTTTAGGTTTCACTGATCTTCCAAAGTTTGTGGGCTGAGACCTTTTATCAGTCTGGGAGAATTCTCAATTATCATCTTTTCAAACGTTGCTTTTCTTCATTCTCTCTCTCCTTTTTGGGACTCCTGTTACACACAAGTTAAAAGATTTGACCATGTCTTACGTGTCTTTTACAACACTGTTCTATTCTTTCCATTTTCTTCCTTTCTGTGCTTCACTTTACATTCAAGTGATCTGTTCAATTCCCTAACTCTGGCTTCTACTGTTCTCACATTCTTTTTATATTTTTTCATTATATTTAAATTTTTATCTGGTATTTTAAACTATAAAAAAGCTATTTTATATGCACTAGGCTTCCCTGGTAGCTCAGTCGGTAAAGAATATGCCTACAGTACGGGAGACCTTGGTTCGATCCTCGGGTCAGGAAGATCCCGTGGAGCAGGAAATGACACTCCACTCCAGTAATCTTGCCTGGAGAATCCTGTGGACTGAAGAGCCTGGTGGTCTACATTCTATTGGGTTGCAAGAGTCGGACACAGCGGCTAAACCACCACATAAGCACTACTTCTCTACTGGAATTCTACATGTTTCTAGGAGACAGGAAAAACAAACAAACAAACAAACATGCAAACATAGATTTTAAAAATGTATGTGAAACTCTCTTTTTTTTTCTTTGTATGTCCTCTTTGGAGACTAATCATAAATGAAATTGTTAGCTATTTTCCCAAACTTCAGCCACTATTCAAAATGCAAATTATATGCTGTTAGAAAAGAGCTGTGTGCCTGCACGTGTGTGTATGTATAACTTGTGTATTCCGGGGAGAGAAGTGAGGCATGACTTTCACTTATAATCTCCTCAGGGTCAGTCTATATAATCCCAAAGCAATCTGTTAAGAAAAATAAACAAATTCGTGTCCAGCTCAATAAATATGTCATAATACCCTAGTGCTTTTATTTTTACTTGTCAGACTTTATTAGAGTGTGTAGACAGGTCCTCTATCCTCCGTTTTCATCTTCTATATATCACTTATTTTCTTTGGTGCTAAAGTTTCTTTATACCTGACAAATCAATTTTCATCACAGGATGAACCCAGAAGATGTCTGGAAAATAAATCCCACCTCATGTACAGAATTCCAGGATACACCATAGCTCTCTTTTGCAGAACTGTAAAATTACCCTCAATATTTTCCTCCTTCTTTATATGCATCTCTATGTCTTTTAGGTAGCTGAACTAACAACTTATTCAGCTGACTCAGAGTGCTCCAGCAATATCTATATGTGACTTTCTCAATCTTCTTTGATGGAAAAATAAGCAATGTAAATATTAAAACTTGTTTGGAGAAAAAAAAAATGAGGAAATTCCGCTGTACTATACTGCTATACTCCTTTACTGACGGTGCAAGTGTGAGTGCAGAAAAGATAGAAAACAATACCCAGTAAGTATTAACACACGTATTTCATAGAAGACATATTACATAGGGGATCTTAATAGCCAAAACTGCAAAAAGAGTACAGGAAAAGTCAGGGTAATTATGATTAAATGCAAAATATTTTAAAACATAAACTGTACCCCAAGCATTGGCAAAATTACATGGAAAACAATAATGATATGATCAAAC
>SJYF01002266.1:163334-177567 GCA_006410515.1 Procapra przewalskii | reverse complement strand
CAAAAAAGATTTTTAAAATAATCTAATAAGTAATTCTCCCTGGGACCCAAAAATTAATTTAAAAAGTAACTGGTACTCAGACTAAATTCATTTAAGTGTAGGAACTGTTTTTGTATTTTAGCAGCCCTCACTTTGCTTTAATCAAATAAATGTTTAAAAGTAAAGGACTTAGAAAGCTTACTCTTCTGAGCTATAAAATAAAGCTGTTATACATTTTTAATCCCTGAAACCAAAGACTGAAGCTTACATTTTGGAAAATCATAGATACTGGAACAGTCATCTATATATCTATCATTCTATTGATACCTCAAACTGCTGATTCTTAGAAATCAGATAGTTTTACAGAAAAAAAAAGTTGTCTAAGAATGGATTTAAATGATCTAATTTTCCCCTTTGTGTTGGTGATACAGTCATGTGATGCGTCTCACTGTAATTCTTCATGTATTACCATCTTGTGACATTTTTGTTGCATTATCTTTTCTTGTTAATGTTTGTGTTAAAATCTAGCTTTATGTGCTGACATCTTTTCTCTCCAGTAAGAGTGCACGATTCTTGGTAACAAGGGCTATGGCTTTACTGTTCCTGTTTTAGCCCCTGAGGTCAAGTAGCACATATTCTTTATGCACAGCAGGGGTGCAGTGTATAATTTATTTAGTGTTTGGCAGATTATTTCACTCGTCTCTACACTCATCTCCGTTTCTTCATACTGATTTGTTTCTGCTCTGTAACCCCTGTTCTCAAATTTGACCTCTTCATCATGGTCTGTGTTTCATCAAATTCCCTCCTCATTTTAAATCAAATCTTCTGCTTACTTTCCACTTACACTACTGACTGCAAATGTCTATCAGGTGTACTTATACCTAGATTATTTATGCTGGAGCTGTAATGCATTTCACAATACCATATGCATCAAAGATGCTTCCCAGAGCAAAACTCTTTTTTATTACACCTACTCAATTTTGTCAGCCCATAACTCCTCCCAGTTGTCATTTCCGCAATAGTGCCGGGGAGGACACTGATTGTGTGAATATTTTACAGGATGCCTGTCTAGTTCATTTTTTTTATTTAATCAGTTTATTTTTCTGCTAGTCCCTGGTAATCATCACTCACTCCACATTCTTCTGTATTTGAGAATTTATACAGGCTCTTCCTCTTTTAATTTAAATTCATTTCAGACATGAGTTTGCTTTCATGGACACTTTAATAAACTGCTCCATGTGCCATGGATATGCTTTGAAACACAAGCAGAAAGCATCATTCACATTAATAGAATGTAAGAATGATTGCTAGTTTATCTGTACCTAAGTAGCAGGTATAGTTTACAAAGGTAAACTGTAGCTAACCTGTTACAATTACTTTACCTGTTGGATTATACTAACCTGTCATAGTGATAACTGGTAACAGTGTAACTTTCAGTAAATCCCAGGTCCTCAATAGACTTTGGTTTCCCTGTATATATGTAAGGGAAGGGGGTACCTGACATTCTTATCAATAGGTACTACCTAAACAGTGTCAGTTCCATGAGGTAAAACATATTTAGCTTTTTTTTTTCTCCACTGACAAATTATTTACAAAATGATTCAGTGGTGAGGGAAGAGACTCTGAAAAGTTCTTGTTGGAAGAATCAGAACATAGAGCAATGGGATAGTTTTTGGTGGGTGCTCTTTCTAATTTTTGAGAGCTTAATTTCAAAGGAAGTATCTCAAGCCAAAGGTTAGGACATATCTACTCCCAAGACAGCTGTAAGAGAGGTGATAAAAGCTGACAGAGAGGGCTTGCTCCTAAGACTTGGCTGCCAAAGCCAAATCTTTGTACCCACGTGCTCTGGCCCATGAATAGAATGCCTCCCAGGACAAATACTTAAAGAAGGGACTGAACATCTGTTTTCATGCCATTGACAGGTGCCATGCATACTTGGTTAAAAAGTAAGTCAAGATTGCCTTTAAACTATTTTCAAATCTAAAAATTGCAATGAATTCCAGAAATGTAGGTATGTTCATACATAAGGTATTTAAAATGATTTTTGTCCATAAAAATTGGGGATATAGGTTCATTCAGTGAGTCCCATCTCCTTCCATAAACTCTACCTGCTGGAATGTATTTATAGTCATCCTAAGAAGCTATCCTGAATATAGGGGTTTAAGGACTAATCAAATTTGGTAGGGACTGTCTGCTTTCCTGTTCTTACCAGGAGCAGGGATAAAAATCAGGCCTAAATGAACTGATTCAGAAGTAAATACTTTATACGTTTATAATATAAACAATGACATCTTGCTAGTGACTTATGTGACTTATTTAACCACGCTATTTCTCCAAAGTGCATTAGTGAATTCACATGGCTCTGGGGGAACGCTGTTAACCAAAGAGGCTGGGTGGAGATTTCTATTTTGATGCATCTTTATTAAACAGGCTCGAATTTAGACGTATCTAGAGAGTGCCACCTTGTGGACAAAACGCAGTAGAGGTAGGTGAGAAAAGCTCATTTACAGGACATGGAAATCCATACTATTTGTTTGGTTACTCTCATTATATGAGCCTTGAGAATCCAAGTATTTCTTCAGTCATATCTAGAGATCAAAATCTAAGAGAAAGTGATACAGACTGACCTAAAATTACAGATAAACCATCTCCTTCTAGTTTTAATATTATTATGTAAGAAAAAAAATATAGTGTATTATGTAAAAGAAGAAACACATGTGTCTATATTTATATAAAGTATCACTTTGGTGGCATTCATAAAATACAAAGAAACAAAATCAGCAAGTCTTATTTAAATAGAAATATTTGATTTACTTTCTACCTTGACATTTTGGTTAGCCCACCAGTCCACCCTCAATCCCATGTAATTATTTATTCTTATGTACATGGATTCCAAAACTCAACGGGCACCACTGAATTCTTTCCATGAGGAAAAATATGGTTATGGAAAAGATACAGCAGTGCATCAAGTTTCCAGTGGTGACAACCTCTCCTTCAAGCATCATTTTAACCCTGTGTAGTTTAAATAGCTAAAAGAAACTCATCTCAATTCTGGGGAATACTTACTTGACCCAGGTTTTTATGAGAACACTACACTACTGTTCATTTATTTAGTGTTACTTAGTGTTCGTACTGTATTAGTGTACATTTAATCTAGAAAGATAAGCTGGAAAGAAATAAAACCAAATCCTTCCAAATAAATATTAGCATTACTGTTGATATTGGTAGCAGTTTATATTTGACTCCTTTGCATATCTTAAGATCGCCTCTTAGTATATAATGGCTTTGACCTCTCCAGAAGAAAGAGGATTTGGATGCACAGACTGTCTAGTAATAATTATAAAGAAATCGATGTCTTTTTGGTGTACCAACTACTTTATGAATTCTGACTTAAAGGATCATGAATAATCTGAAATAGCTGAACTATACTTCAACCCCTGATGAAAATATCAGAAGATGTATTCAGCTAACCTGTCTTGTAAAAAAATTACTATCTTAGTTCTTTGTCTTTGAAATGTCCATACTTGGGTCTGTTCCTGCTTAGATACCCTAACAATGAACATCTGTGTCTCCACTGGGCAAGTCCCAGAGGTCCACGTCACAGGGAAAGAGCCAGAGAAGGTACTTTTGCTAGAAAACACTTGCAAAGCCCTAGGTTGTCCCCCTTTGTTTCTTCCCATCTCTTCCATGAAGTCACCCTTGACTTCACCCCTCATCCATCTCTGTCCCCTTGCTGTGCTGTGTTTAGTTGCTCAGTCATGTCTGACACTTTGCCTCTCCATGGACTGTAGCCTGCCAGGCTCCTCTGCCCATGGGGATTTTCCAGGCAAGCATACTGGAGTGGGTTGCCATGCCCTCTTCCAGGGCGTCTTCCCAACCCAGGGATCAAACCCAGGTCTCCTGCATTGCAGGTGGGTTCTTTACTGTCTGAGTTATCAGGGAAGCCCAAGGATACTGGAGTGGATAGTCTATCCCTTCTCCAGGGGATCTTCCCAACCCAGGAATTGAACTGGGTTGCAGGCAGATTCTTAACTAGCTGAGCTACCAGGGAAGACCCCTCCATGTCCTTAAAATATTAATAAATCTTCATCATACAATTAAACCCTTAATTATATAAAGTCATGTTTCAGTCTCTAATTGTTTCACAAGTGTTCATCCTGATTCCTCACTATAAGATGAGAAACTTGGGAATGGGGAAGATAATTTTTTTTTTTAAATCCTGCACAGCATCCATCATGGGACTGAACACAGACGGCCCTCCATAAATATTTGAAAATAAAATGAATTTGCAGTGTGGCAAGGTGTTGGCCTTGTCCTATTTAACATGTGGGGAAATGACTTCAAAGACCTGAAGAAATGCTTTTCACAGATGTCTCTCAGTTAGGAATAAGAGCTGATAGTCCAGTGGGGGAGACAGATATGGATTCAATTAAATTACCATATACTGTCAAATATTAGAGAGATGAAGAAACACTGGGGGAAAACTTAGAAGAACTGCCTGCCTGGGATGTGTTCAGTAAATAGTTAGAGGGGATATTTGAGCTTGGAGAGATGAACAGTTTGAACACAGGTGGCACACACAAAGCAACAGAATAGAGAATGATCCAGAATTATTTGAAGAATATATTCAGAAGACAGAAATATAGGTAAGTAGGTGGGTTTTGAAATATGCTACTGCAAGTGAGGGAAATTAAACATATTGTAAAGAACCTTATTCATGTTACAAAATAGCTAGAAATCAACTCCTGGGTTCTATCAGTTCTGTCTTTTTCTCCTTTCTATTTCTTACACCGCCACTCTATTAATGAAATTCCTCTTTCTGTCTTGAATGGAATAGTGAAGGACCAGTTAATTAGTCTCTTCATCCTCAGATTCTTTTTCTATAGAAATCAAGCCTCTACTCAGTTGAATAATTTCAAGCCATTGTGGTTTTCTAGTTCCTACCAAATTGAGAATTACCTCTCTGGCAGTGAGTGTTCTCTGCAATAGGACAATGACCTAAGTATCTGCATCAACTACCCTAGACCTTATGAGACAGTCAAATCCAGTTTCCCCTGGCTTCCAGAGATATTTCCGATTTGGAAAATGAATCATGCTTTCCAGTTACTCAAGCTTTTCATTTTGCTTCAAGTATCTTCCTATCTGCTTACCAAATCTGATCTCCTTCAAGTCCCACCTTGAGTGATAAATCCTACTTGAATTATCCTCGGAAACAATCTCACAAGCCTTCACTTCTTAGTATGACAACCTGATATACATCTTCTGTCCTGCATAATAGTTATTTGTGTTCTTGTCCTCACATGATCACTGCATCTATCTCATCATGTGCTCTCCTGAAGGAAAGGATGTGGATTACAGTCGTCTCTGCTGACCGGAAAGCAGTCGGCAATGAGCCTTGTTGATATCAGTTTTCAGCACTGCACAGTTTCGTTTGCTTGTTTTTGCTCTTGGTCGTGGTGCAGCACATACTGTGCTGACCCTAAGGATATATTGCAGGGTCTATCACTATATCCTCCACAGAGCCCACAGTTCCGAGAGAGCTTGTCCTGTGTACACATAAAAAAATAAGTCGGAAAAATGAACTGAGGACACTGATGGAATTGCTCAGTGCAAGTTCATTATGGAAGTAGCAAGATTCTACCATCTAAACTGAAATAACGTGGGCTGGTACAGGCCCTGAACCTTATCTCACAGGTCTAGTTAATGGATTACAATGATTTTCTAGGAAGTCACATGTGAAGGGGGATGAGGGTCACCTTATAAGTCCAGGGCTGGGTGGGTTCAGTGACAATACTTTCCAGTATTCATAGGGTGGAAAAAGGGTCAATGGAATCCCCTTTCACAAGAGAGTAGTAACTGATTTTCTTTATGTTTATAAAGAAGTACATTCTTGTAGAAAGTATGAACAGCAGAGAAATCTATCAACACAGAATTTTAAATCATTGTAATTGTATTATTTGAGAGTATACTACATGATGTTACTTGAATCCTGTCTTTGCAGCTAATGATACGTTGGAAAGATTTCTCCATGTCATTAAACAGTGTTTTAAAATAATAGCTGTGTCATACTCTACTCTATGCACCATAACTTATTTAACCAATTGAGTGGGACCACTTTTGAATACTTCTGGGTGTGTAACAAGGGATAAACAATCAGTTGCATTTTCTAAATTGTGTTAAATGGAAAGCAGTCATTAGGGAACTGTGGCTGCTTAGTCTCATTCCAAATTTACCTCAAGATGACTTAGTATTAATGGAGAATAGTGTACTTATTTTTTTTTATCTTGTATTCTGGAAACACCACCAAAGGAAGCATATAATGAGATGGCTTGATGTGGTGTGCAGTGAAATAACTGTTAGTTCCATTCTTCTTCTGCAGTGAAATAACTTTCACCTTTAAAGGCAAATAGGTAAAGCAGAGACTTCCTGGACAAGACAGAGAAGATATGTTTCCATATTAATCACGACGTGGTTTGCCAAGATGGACCAGAAAGAAGAACACAAAGGAGCATTTGCCAAGGAAGCAACTGGAAAAGTGAAAATATATCTTAAGGACGTTAACCTTCTTCCTCTAAGCTTTTATTTACCAGGAAAAAAATGCAAGAAGTATGACATGAGTTTTGAGTTACCCATCTGTGGGGTCTATGCCACAAGCATTTTCTTTTATCTCCATAAATGAGAATAATAATTTTTCTTATTTATAAAGTACAACAGCTAATATCCACTTTGAAGAATCAGTGTGGGGCTTGTAAGCTAATGATAACAAAAACATTATCCTCAAATATGATGAGGGAACCATAATAATATACTTCTACAGAGACTACCAGGAGAAGATTTTTGGGAGGAATAAAATGTTAATTCTATTTGCACAGAGAAGCCAAGGAAATATATTTTTAGGAGGAAGGGGGGGGGGTAAGAAAAGTTAAAATAGACGCAACCTCAAATTTATCCTAGTAATGGATTTTATGATTCCTTCAAAGTCCTAAGGTGTAATTCAAAGATTTTCTCTCTCCGAAATTTGAACAACATATACAGAAAAATGGAAGGCCAGTCATCTGCTATAGTTCTTGTTCCACTTAATGATATGTGGTTGCTTCATTCTTCCTTTGATTCCATCAGCTACAGTAAATATAGTACAGTAAGATCCCCTGGAGAAGGAAATGGCAATCCACTCCAGTACTACTGCCTGGAAAATCCCATGGACAGAGGAGCTTGATAGGCTAAAGTCCATGGGGTCGCAAAGAGTCGGACACGACTGAGCGACTTCACACACCACACCACCTCTCTAGGCCACATTTTAGGAAACGGAGAATTAAAATGGACTGGAATGGGTGAATTTAACTCAGATGACCATTATATCTACTACTGTGGGCAAGAATCCCTTAGAAGAAATGGAGTAGCCATCATGGTCAATAAGAGTCTGAAAAAACAAAATTATTTTTCAAACATAAGTTAGTCACTTGTATTCTGTTTCTTACATTCAAATTGCTACCCTTCAATTCACTGATGAGGCTACTGAGGTTCAGAGATAAAACCAGGCTACCAAGATGTGGAGAGAAAAAACACAGAAACTCAGCCAACTAGCGATTATGATTTAAACACACCAGAGAGCCTCCCTGGAGATTTCTGCTTCTTGGACTGAACTTGCAGTGAGGAACAGTCTATTAAGGATCTGCAAAAACCTTCAGAGGCAAATTTTCCCTCCAAGCCTTTGTCTTGTAAATAGTGCTTTGCTTCCTGTTTGAAACTCGTTCCTTTCTGTGCTACACTGATCCCTAGTGAAAGAGACTGTGTTTCCATGTGTTTGCCTTTTATGTATGCATATTTCAAATAGGAGGTCTGTCTAATGTCTTCACAGAGGGCTTGGCCCAGACTGAAGCTCCCCAAGACTCATTAGGAGGCCTGTTCACAATGCACCATTCTTGCTTAAACAGAGAAGGTGGGCTCACACTTTCTTTCCATCACTCATTTCTCTCTTGGAAATAGCAAATAGCTTATTCTCCCACGACTTCCCAGTATTCTATGTGATTTTCCTTCACAGAACTATTAACTGGAGTCAAAAATGAAGGCAGATGAATTGGACCTGAGGGAATGTCATACAATGAGCTGTGCTCTCCGCCAACCTCATTACTTTAATTACCTACAAAAATATAAATAGTTAGGCAGGGTAGGGATTTCACACCTCAGGCCTACATGATAACAGGGGCTGGGAAAGATGGTTTCAAACTCTCGTGCTTATGGATTTCCCAAAAAGGTTTTTTTTTGTTGTTGTTTTGTTTTCCCTTTTTTTTCCAGTTTGTTTTCTGGAGGTGGTCCCACAAACTCTTTTAGAGTTAATATAATATGTCCCTGAAAGTGACTGAGAGGCTGGTTTTGGACACCCACAGAATGAGGGCAGGAAGTGGGACTGAATAGTACAAGTCCACTATATGCCACTCACTCCATTTGAAGAACCTAAGCCACCCCATTTTTTGTTAAAATCTCCATTTTAGAGTTCTGAGGAAAGAGTCTTTGGAAATCCCCTGACCTCACCCCACCACCTGTGAGCTAATCAGATCCCAGATCAGGATATCTTGACTTTATGTTCAGGACTTATGACCTGCCCAGGAAATTCAAATTAAGCCCGGGAAATGGGAACCAATCAGAACCCGGGAAATGAAAACCAATCAGAACCCAACACCTAACCCTTCCACAGAAGGTAAGATTTTTCGAGCAAGAATACCCTATATAAGCAATGAAACCCAGAGTTCGAGTCAGTAAGGCTGGGAGCCCCAGCTCGAGTTGGTAATAAAAACTCTCTTGCTTTTGCATCACATGCTGGCTCCCTGGTGGTCATTGGGAGATTTTCCGACTTGGGTACAACACATTCAGTGAACAATCATTATGTAGCTGCTTCATGGCAGGCACTATTCTAGGCACCAGGAATACAACAGCAGAAAGGCAGTCAAAGTCCCTGCTCTCATGATGCTTATGTTCTAGCTGGGGGTGGAGGAACAGGAGAAAATAATAAATACATGCACACACTTTATCTAGATGGCTAAAAAGAGAGAAATATGACGATCTGGGAAAAGACTATTCCAGGTAGATAAAACAGAGTATAAAAATTCCCCAAAGTTGGAGCCAGCTTGGCTTGTTCAAGACTGGTCAGTAACGTGGCCTGAGAAGGTGAACTAGCATCATATCTGACAACTTTAACTTTACCACATACTAGCTGTGTGGACACAGAAGAATCACTTCACATCTCTTACCTTCGGTTTCTACACTGTATCTGTGGTTAATAATGCTTTCCTTACAAGGTCTGTAAAGTTAAATTGTTGAACATATATTGACAACCTAATGCTCGGCAAGTACGAAGATCAAAACAAACAATATTAACTGTCCCTGACTTTGGTGTTATTAATTTGTAATATCTTCCTTTGTCTTCTATAGTGTCCTATAATACAAAGTAAATCATTAGTCTCCAAATGTACTATTTCATTTTGCTGAGTATTGTCCCTCTTTCTGAGGCCATACAAAAACACTCCTACAATCACCCTGTCATCTTTTCTACCAGCCTGCTCTAAATCTCTATCATTCTTGATATCTCTTAAATGACACTCATCTTACCACGCCAATTAATGATGTAAATGATAGATCCAACTAAAGATAGTACATGCTACAATTAAAAAAATAAAGTAAAAAGACATGGCATGCCACAGTGAAGATCCCATGTTCCATAACCAAGACCTACTGTAACAACAACAACAACAAATTACTGTCTTCACCAACATTTAGATACCTCAGAGCTGGTCTCAAGGTTCATCAGGTGAGTAACATCAATTTCATGTAAATAGCAGGATTCTAATAATAGAGAATGCTAGTTACAAAAATACGGGAAAAGACAAAATACCAAACAGTAGGCAACTCAGAAATGAGAAAATGCAACAAGTCACCATCACCTTTAGGCTGTGGGGAAAAGGGTGGAAATGGAATTGAGGGAGATGGGTGGGCTACAGTCCATGGGGTCACAAGAGTCAGACACAACATAGCGACAAACCACGACCATCAAGGACTGGGATCTTGAGGGGACAGAAACCATGGGAGGTGGGGCCAAAGAGAGAAACGATGTCCAGCAAGGGTGGGAGGCAGTCCTGCCAGGAACAGTGTCAATAAATACAGGGAGAGTGACAATTGATACAGTTTCTTCTTTTCTCTTCCCTCTAATATAATATCTTGTGCTTGCCATTGGCTAAACCTAGCTGGAAGCCAGAGGGAAAGGGAGTCTGAAAAATGAGGTCTGCAGAGGTGAATTGTTTATAATATGCAGTGGAGCAGGGTATGAGCAGGAAATGAACAGCATGGGAACAGGCACCAAGGCTGCAACATCACCACCTGATTACTCAGCTGTGGCATTTATTCAGCTCACATAAACACTCTGGGAGGTGAATAGGTACCTAGGAAACAATTTATCCTCAAAGCAGAGTCAGATACTCATTCTTGCCTGAGGGGAGGGATAATTTGTGAGGGTTACCCATTGCTTCACTCAGCTCAGTGGATAAAGAATCTGCCTGCAATGCAGGAGACCTGGGTTCAGTTCCTGGCATGGGAAGATCCCCTGGAGAAAGAAATGGCAACACACTCCAGTATTCTTGCCTGGAGAATCACACGGGCAGAGGAGTCTAGCAAGCTACAGCAAGGGGGTTTCAAAATCTGGACACAACTTAGCGACTAAAGCACCACCACCCATTGCTACTTACTCGTCTTTCCTTTCCAGCCCGAGCTTAACCCCAGGAAATAGGCTTGGGTCTGAAGAAGTAGGCAGTCTGCTATCCAAATCTGAAATAATTGATTAATTAAAATCTGTAATGTATAAGGAGTCCCAAGCAGCACTCCTGGAAGTTATAATTCCACAGGATGACACAAAGTTACATTCAAGAGACTGTTAACGTGTTAGCAGAAATGAAAGTGATTTTTTGGCATAATAAGTACTAACCACTCTTATATAGCAGTCTTCTATAGATCCATTAATGCTCCAGACCTCGACTGCTAGATATCCCAGTGTGGGTATTATCAGCATCCAAGGAGTTTTATTAGGTTCAAGCTGTAATGCCCACATCGTTACATGGACCAGAATGTGAATGTCAGATTGCCACACTGAACTGAACTAAGGAAGAATAAAAATGGTAGAAATATAAAAGGAGCTAAAGGAAATCAAACCTGAACATTCATTTTCTTGGGCTCCAAAATCACTGTGGACGGTGACTGTAGCCATGAAATTAAAAGACACTAAATCCCGTAGATGGAGGGGCCTAGCACGCTGCAGTCCATGGGGTCGCAAAGAGTTGGAAACGACTAAGTGACTTCACTTTCACTTTTCATTTTCATGCACTGGAGAAGGAAATGACAACCCACTCCAGGGTTCTTGCCTGGAGAATCCCAGGGATGGGGGAGCCTGGTGGGCTGCCATCTATGGGGTCGCACAGAGTCGGACTCGACTGAAGCAACTTAGCACCAGCACCAGCGGCAGCAACTCCTTGGAAAAGCTACGACAAACCTAGACAGAGTATTAAAAAGCAGAGAAATTACTTTGCCAACAAAGGTACATGTAGTCAAAGCTATGGTTTCTCCAGTAGTCATGTATGGATGTGAGAGTTGGTCTATAAAGAAAGTTGAGGGCTGAGGAATTGATGTTTTTGAACTGTGTGTTGGAGAAGATGCTTGAGAGTCCCTTGGACTGCAAGGAGATCCAACCAGTCCATCCTAAAGGAAATCAGTCCTGAATCTTCATTGGAAGGACTGATGTTGAAGCTGAACCTCCAACAATTTGGCCACCTGATACAAAAAGCCAGCTCATTAGAAAAGAACCTGATGCCAGAAAATATTGAGAGCAGGAGGAGAAGAGGGCTATCAAGGATGAGATGGCATCACCGACTCAATGGATATAAGTTTAAGCAGACTCTAGGAGATAATGAAGGACAGGGAAGTCTGGTATGCTGTAGTCCATGGGGTTACAAAGAATTGGACATGACTGAGCAACTGAACAATAAAGTAAGAGAGCTGATAAGACTACTCATGAGTCTGTGATAATATATTATTCATACATATGTTAATATTATATATGATTATACGCAAATATGACTTTTATAAATACACCTTTTATTTTATTTAAGACACTATAACTTCAAAGTAAAATCGTAATTTCAGAGATGCTAAAGTAGGAAAATGAAGTGCATCTCAGAGTCACTGAAAAATATCCCATATCATTACAGATATAATTATCATAAATGACTAATAAGGAGTTACTTTTTATCAGGCACTATTCTTATGTGTTCTTAAAATTCATCTTTATAACAAATATGGGGAGACAGGGTATGTACTTTGTTCATTTTCATTATATAGATGACAAAATTGAGATTAAGGAACCTGCCTAAGGTTACAAGGCTATTAAGTCATATATACAGGATTCAAACTCCACACTCATATACATATCCATGTGTTTACAGTCCTTCCATGTCATACACTTCCTTGAGGACTTCCAAGAGCTGTTAGACTGGGAGACACTTTAAGGAGAAGATAACATCACCCTCTGAAAATAGACAGGAGGAGACATTGATCCTTGGGTTTTTATTTCTACTGTTGTGAATCAATAGATATATCTATCACATATTAACACAAGCACACATACACCACAAACACACAAAATGATGTGCATAAGGAAAGTTGGATTACATGTAAAAAATTAATCATGAAGGAAATCAACCCTAAATATCAGAAGAACTAATGCTGAAGCTTTTGGCAATAAGGAGTTCATGATCTGAGCCACAGTCAGCTCCTGGTCTTGTTTTTACTGACTGTATAGAGCTTCTCTATCTTTGGCTGCAAAGAATATAATCAGTCTGATTTTGGTGTTGACCATTTGGTGATGTCCATGTGTAGAGTCTTCTTTTGTGTTGTTGGAAGTGGGTGTTTGCTGTGACCAGTGCGTTCTCTTGGCAGAACTCTATTAGCCTTTGCCCTGTTTCATTATATACTTCAAGGTCAAGTTTGCCTGTTACTCCAGGTATTTCTTGAATTCCTACTTTTGCATTCCAGTCCCCTAGAATGAAAAGGATATCTTTTTTGGATGTTAGTTCTAGAAGGTCTTGTAGACCTTCTACAAGCATTTAGAAAATAAAGCATCTATTTCTGCTTTGATTATGCCAAAGCCTTTGACTGTGTGGATTCTGAAAGAGATGGGAATACCAGACCACCTGACCTGCCTCTTGAGAAACCTATATGCAGGTCAGGAAGCAACAGTTAGAACTGGACATGGAACAACACACTGGTTCCAAATAGAAAAAGGAGTGCATCAAGGCTGTATATTGTCATCCTGCTTATTTAACTTACATGCAGAGTACATCATGAGAAACGCTGGGCTGGAAGAAACACAAGCTGGAATCAAGATTGCCGGGAGAAACATCAATAACCTCAGATATGCAGATGACACCACCCTTATGGCAGAAAGTGAAAAGGAACTAAAAAGGCTCTTGATGAAAGTGAAAGTGGAGAGTGAAAAAGTTGGCTTAACGCTCAATATTCAAAAAAAGTAGATCATGGCATCTGGTACCATCACTTCATGTGAAATAGATGGGGAAACAGTGGAAACAGTGGCAGACTATTTTTCTGGGCTCCCACATCACTGCAGATGGTGATTGCAGCCATGAAATTAAAAGATGCCTACTCCTTAGAAGGAAAGTTATGACCAACCTAGACAGCATATTGAAAAGCAGAGACATTACTTTGCCAACCACGGTCTGTCTAATCAAGGCTATGGTTTTTCCAGTGGTCATGTGTGGATGTGAGAGTTGAACTGTGAAGAAAGCTGAGGGCCGAGGAACTGATGCTTTTGAAATGTGGTGTTTGAGAAGACTCTTGAGAGTCCCTTGGACTGAAAGGAGATCCAACCAGTCCATTCTAAAGAGATCAGTCCTGGGTGTTTATTCGTAGGACTGATGTTGAAGTTGAAACTCAAATTCTTTGGTCACTTCATGTGAAGAGCTGACTCTCTGGAAAAGACCCTGATACTGGGAAAGATTGAAGACAGGAGGAGAAGGGGATGACAGATGATGAGATGGTTGGATGGCATAACCGACTCAATGGACATAGGTTTGGGTGCACTCCAGGAGTTGGTGATAGACAGGGAGGCCTAGCGTGCTGCAGTTCACAGGGTCGCAGAGTTTGAACTACTGAACGGAAGCTACTGAACTGAACTGAATGCTGAAGCTTTATTACTTTG
>SJYF01002266.1:146478-162258 GCA_006410515.1 Procapra przewalskii | reverse complement strand
GTAGGGGATGTTTTGGTGGGCATAGAGACTCTTAAGAGACTGCTCCTAGCAGTCTCAGAATCTAGCTAATCAATATAATACAGGTAAGAAGGCAATGACAATTGGAGGATTAGATCTTCTTAAATTAAGCTGGGATGCTTACAAAAAGGGGGCTCTCTCATACATTTTTCACTAGCTAAAATGATAAAATATTGATTCAGAATTCACAATTAATCCTTATAAGCAAACTGTGTTTTTAATAATTCAGTCACATCTCTCAATGGGCTTGTTTGTTCCTTCCCCATGGCTGAGCAGAAACTGCTTGGTGAAAAAATGGGGACCATTTTTACTCAGGAGCATCAACTCAAATTCATATAATTACACATCATGGTAAATATTAACTCTCTCTAAGTGCTTAGCTTCATTCCCAAAATGCTTTCTAAGTAGAAATATAGTCCATTCTTTTCCTTCTAAGCCTACTTGAAACCTGTTTTCTTTCATGTGCTCATTGGATGCAATCTTGTTTTGACTTCTAATTAGCTCAGAAGCTTTTTGACTCACAAAACACACTATAGCTCTGAGGATGGAGATACAAAATGACAGGTGGATAGTCTCTTAAAGTGCCACAAATCAGGTGAATGGAAACTTGAAGCCCTGTCTCTGTCATCAGTCTGCCTTGAGATCATATGGCTCCCTAGTTGGCCTTATTACCTTATTTGGATAATGTAAGAACCTCTCAAGGCCTCTTTTGACTTAAATAAATAACTCACTTGAACTTATGTCCCATTATTCTTTGAGTTCAGGCACTGAGGTTCAAATGCATTCTGCAGAGAGCACAAACTAATAGAGATAGCATCTTAATTAATAAAGAGGATTTCTGCAAATCAGAGATTTGGTCTGCCTCAAAAGTAAACAAATTCTTATTTAAGCTATGTACTTAGTATAGTCTGATGATACAATCCTGTGATTTCAAACATATATATGTTAAATTTTTATTTTGTTTTTATACTCTACAAGTCTTAATTAGCAGTCCCTTTAAATTCATAGGGGGGAAAAAGCACACAGATCATCGTATAATTTCTGATGTTTACAATCTCTATTCAAGTATGTCCATTTGAAACATACAACCTTGAAGATAAGGAGAGGTATAAGTTTCAAATGAGGTTTTAAGATACAGCAGTTTCAAAAAATATTTTAGATTAAGCAGATAGGATCTTTTGACTCTGTCCCCTGCTGCTGCTGCCGCTAAGTCACTTCAGTCGTGTCCGACTCTGTGCGACCCAATAGGCGGCAGCCCATGAGGCTCCCCCATCCCTGGGATTCTCCAGGCAAGAACACTAGAGTGGGTTGCCATTTCCTTCTCCAACTCTGTCCCCTAATCCTCTCTAAATTTAGGCAATTCTCTTCTTTATCCTAATAATATTATTTGTTCGCATTTTTTTGAGAGTAAGTTCTCATATGTTCTCATGATAATGATACACCCTAGTTCAACTCTTAACAAATTGTGTTCCACTGGAGATAATACTCTATAATACACTGATGATGTGTGAAATTATATCTCCTTCTTAGAGAGCTCTTATTAATAATAAGAAAAGCTTGCTTAAAATCATGTAACCCAGATTTCTCATGAATCCTATTCCACTCTTACCAAAACCACCCCATAACTCCAGAACACCTAACATCCTGCAGACATATTGCTGCATTGAAAATATAGTGAGAGGAAGTAATATTAGTTCATTACCAGAGCACTGTAATAGAAGTAGTGTTTAGTCACTTAGTCTTGTCCAACTCTTTTACGACTCCATGGACTATAGCCCACAAGGCTCCTTTGTTCGTGAAATTCTCCAGGCAAGAATACTAGAGTGGGTTGTCACTCCCTTCTCCAGGGAATTTTCCTGACCCAGGGATCAAACCCAGGTTTCGTGTTTTGCTGGCAGATTCTTTACTGTCTGAGCCACCCCTGTAGGATGTTAATTCATGTATTAACCTGCCTTCTGGTCCTGGGTTCAAAAGCCTTATTTGTTAGATATAAGCTTGGTCAACTCATTCTGGTATATTTCTTAAATTCTAAAAGCCAGCTGCTTCATTAGTAAAAACAGGATAATAAAAAGGTTTTGTGCTGGTTTCACAGAGAAGGTGATGGCACCCCACTCCAGTACTCTTGCCTGGAGAATCCTATGGACGGAGGAGCCTGGTAGGCTGCAGTCCATGGGGTCGCTAGGCGTCGGACATGACTGAGCGACTTCACTTTCACTTTCATGCCTTGGAGAAGGAAATGGCAACCCACTCCAGTGCTCTTGCCTGGAGAAGTGCAGGGACGCAGGAGCCTGGTGGGCTGCCATCTATGGGGTCACACAGAGCAGCAGCGACTTAGCAGCAGCAACAGCTGATTTCAAAATTTAAATGAAACAAAAACTATATGTGGCCTGAGTAACAATTCAATTAGTAATTATTGTTCTTACTTTTGCTACTATCTTTATCACTTTCATCTGCTCCTGGCCTCTGACATAAGGAAATGCTCATGTAGGAATGTCTGCCCTCTACTGGAATTATTAGAACCTGTTTTACCTCCTATGACAAATGAAGGGCATTGATCTATTCACAAAACCTCTCAAATTCTTGTTAGCCCTTTACCCAATACTGGCCCTCTCAGCAGCTGATACACTGACCTTGCAAATGGTAAAAGATGGATAATGAGGCATTCTCTTAAGACAGCCAGACCATCATACCAGTCACTTTAATGTGGGGTGATAAAACATAATTTTTATGAGGCTTACCCTGCAGATCCTAATGATGAAATCTATCAGAAAGGCAGTGGATAACTGGAAGAAGTGCTACCTGTGTTTTAAAATATGGCCCTAACACACCAAGCTCAATCCCACAAATGAAATTCACGCATCACAATCAAAGAGAATGGGGCAACAGCAAAATATCCATAGAAAAATGTCTCCTTTTCCCTTCCTCTCTCTTATCCCTTGTTTAGGCAATCAGTTCAGTTGCTCAATTGTGTCCAACTCTTTTCGACCCCATGGACTGCAGCATGCCAGGCTACCCTGTCCATCACCAACTCCTGAAGCTTACTCAAACTCATGTCCATAGAGTTGGTGATGCCATTCAACCATTTCGTCCTCTGTCATTCCCCTTCTCCTCCCACCTTCAATCTTTCCCAGCATCAGGGTCTTTTCCAGTGAGTCAGTTCTTTGCATCAGGTGGCCAAAGTATTGGAGTTTATGCAATAAAACTCTCTTAAAATAATCTTACACATATATGATCAACATACTCCACTTCGTATTGGGCAAAACAGAGTGTATGTCTAGGGAGTTAATTGTGAAAGTTGTTTTTATTCTACTAATGGACAGAATACATCAGCTCAAACCATTTTTTATGAGTGTGGGCTAAAGCATAACCTTAAAACCACTTACCTGAATTTTCCTGGTATTTTCACTTTTGGCATCACAGACCTTCTTTTTCTTCCCCAAAGTATATATATTTTTTCATTTCTTTGCTCACAATTTGTCAATAATTTCCAGATTATTTTGTCCTGTTTCCTCTCCCCATATCATCTGGGTATTTAAAATTGCCCTATTGATTCTCCATCATGCAAATCTTCCTATAACTAATCTATTCATTCAGGACAGAGAAGCAGTTATTACTATGTAAAACACATTGGAAAAATTAAAATAAATACTGAAGATTAGTCAGAAAAAGAAGAGAGTAATGTGTTATTCCAAATTCTTTTCTGTTGGTGGAAAAAAAATGTTTTGTTACCTTTTCTTCTGATAATAGCTGCATGGGTGTCTATGGTTCTAACGGAGGATTAAAATGCTGGTGACTTCCTTTTAGAACACATCGTGACTTTGAGCCTAGTAATAAAAAATTGTCATGGTTTCAGATTTTTTTGAATTGACAAAACAAATGCCTTTACTTGAGTTTATTTTTCAACTATAGTGTCTCTGAAACTGAGTTCTCTTTTGTGTGGGCATGGGGTTGCTAAGAGTCAAACACAACTGAGCGGCTTCACTTTCACTTTTCACGCATTGGGAAAGGAAATGGCAACCCACTCTAGTGTTCTTGCCTGGAGAATCCCAAGGATGGCGGAGCCTGGTGGGCTGCCGTCTCTGGGATCACACAGAGTTGGAAATGACTGAAGTAACTTAGCAGCAGCAGCAATGCAAAGAAGTTCAGACAATTTCAAAAAATGAAAGGAGCTCAAGACATGTCCCTACAGATTTCCTTGGTGTTCCAGTGGTTAAGAATTCACCTTTCAGTGCAGGGGACATGGATTCAATCCCTGCTCAGGGAACTAAGATCCCATATGCCACAGAGCAACTAAGCCTGCACCACAGCTATTGAAGCCCCATGCTCTATAGACCATGCTCTGCAACAAGAGCGGCCCGTGCGCCACAAGAAGCCTACATACTCCAGTTAGAGAATGCCTATGTGCTGCAGTGACGACACAGGGTAGCCAAAGAAAAAAGACAATTTATAAAAACTTGGTGTCCCAAAGCCTAACCCAACCAAATCACATGCTAGCAAAGAGATAGTCTTTCTAGAAGAAAACCACTTTCTTGCTTTTGGGTTTGTTTTTAATTCCAAGATCTCGATTCCTTAAGATGATGACTCACAACCAAGTCTCCACATTAGGAACTCAAAATCCATGCCAATTTAGAGTTGACATAGTGAAACCAGATTGGAAAATGAAACTGTATCCCTGGTGACAGGGTTATGTGAACTTCTGGTTCTTAACCATTTCTGAAGCATCCCCTCTCTCATATTTTCCATTTGTATAAACTAATCAGTTGCCTTATACGTAAATTGGTTTTAGTTGGATTACACATTTTTGGAAACACAGAAAATCCTAGTGTTAACACATTTCCTATATCCAATGGAAAAATTCAAGAGATGATACCTCTGATGAGAAGTTATGCAACCTGTATTTTCAAATCTCCAGTGATCATAAATTCATCTACTTCAGTGACAATCCAGTCCAGTTTATGACTATTAGAAATGCCCTTTTATTATATTTTATGACTCAAAACACTTGATTTCCTTTACCATGTAGGTAGTAAGCTTGTAAATACTTGAAGGCATGTGTGATGCTCTCCTCCACAAACCTTCCCTTCTTTAAATAAATGTTCATATTTCTTCTGCATCTTAATATGACTTTGAGTGCTGTTGCCATTCTAATTGCTTACTCCTAGATGCTTGAAGCTTTAGCAATTTGTCTAACTAACTGATGCCTTACAAATGGATGCTGTATTACATCTGTGTTTTGAGCCACACTGAGAACACACTAAAAATTCTCTTTTTTAGAATATTAAATTCAACCATGCATAGTAAAAGTTGCCTCTTCATGTTGCTGCTAAACAATATTTGTGAGGCAGTGATTCTCAAGGCAAAGAGGGTTACCAAAATCCTTTGGAGAAACCCTTTTTGTACCCAAATTTAATATAACTCTTTTACCCCTCACAGTTACTATTCTTTGACAGAAAACCGAAGAAGTTTCAATATGTTCTATAACCTAGATCTGACAGGATCATTTTATTGACCTAATTGTTACACTGATTCATTCATTCTGTAATTACTTGAAAGCTTTGAGCATGATAATTTATACTTCCCTTATTTACTTATTCTTAGCTATTCTACTTTATCAAAGTTTACTTTGGGCATTTATAAAATATGGAGAGCAATACCGTTATCTTCAGTTCAGTTTAGTTCAGTTCAGTCGCTCAGTCATCTCCGACACTTTGCGGCCCCATGAATCACAGCATGCCAGGCCTTCCTGTCCATCACCAACTCCCGGAGTTCATTCAAACTTATGTTCATCGAGTCAGTGATGCCATCCAGCTAGCTCATTCTCTGTCATCCCCTTCTCCTACCCCCAATTCCTCCCAGCATCAGGGTCTTCTCCAATGAGTCAACTCTTGGCATGAAGTGGCCAAAGTATTGGAGTTTCAGCTTTAGCAACAGTCTTTCCAATGAACACCCAGGACTGGTCTCCTGTAGGATGGACTGGTTGTATCACCTTGCAGTCCAAAGGACTCTCAAAGAGTCTTCTCCAACACCAGAGTTCAAAAGCATCAATTCTTCGGTGCTCAGCTTTCTTCACAGTTCAACTCTCACATCCATACATGACCACAGGAAAAACCATAGCCTTGACTAGATGGACATTTGTTGGCAAAGTAATGTCTGTGTTTTAATATGTGATCTAGGTTGGTCATAACTTTCTTTTCAAGGAGTGAGAATCTTTTAATTTCATGGGTGCAGTCCCCATCTGCAGTGATTTTAGAGCCCACAAAATAAAAGTCTGACACTATTTCCACTGTTTCCCCATCTATTTCCCATGAAGTGATGGGACCAGATGCCATGATCTTCATTTTCTGAATGTTGAGCTTTAAGCCAACTTTTGCACTCTCCTTTTTCACTTTCATCAAGAGCCTTTTTAGTTCCTCTTCACTTTCTGCCTTAAGGGTGGTGTCATCTGTATATATGAAGTTATTGATGTTTCTCCCGGGAATCTTGATTCCAGCTTGTGCTTCTTTCAGCCCAGCATTTCTCATTATTTACTCTGCATATAGGTTAAATAAGCAGGGTGACAATATACAGCCTTGATGCACTCCTTTTCCTATTTGGAACCAGTGTGTTGTTCCATGTCCAGTTCTAACTGTTGCTTCCTGACCCACATATAGGTTTCTCAAGAGGCAGGTCAGGTGGTCTGGTAACCCATCTCTTTCAGAATTCTCCACAGTTTATTGTGATCCACACAGGCAAAGGCTTTGGCATAGTCAATAAAGCAGAAATAGATGTTGTTCTGGAACTCTTTTGCTTTTTCAAGGATCCAGTGGATGTTGCCAATTTGATCTCTGGTTTCTCTGCCTTTTCTAAAACCAGCTCGAACACCTGGAAGTTCATAATTCATGAACTGCTGAAGCCTGGCTTGGAGAATTTTGAGTATTATTTTACTTGTGTGAGATGAATGCAATTGTCTGGCAGTTTGAGCATTCTTTGGCATTGCCTTTCTTTGAGATTGGAATGAAAACTGACCTTTTCCAGTCCTGTGGCCACTGCTGAGTTTTCCAAATTTGCTGGCATATTGAGTGTAGCACTTTCCAGCATCATCTTTCAGGATTTGAAATGGCTCAATAGGAATTTCATCACCTTCACTAGCTTTGTTCGTAGTGACGCTTTATAAGGCCCACTTGACTTCACAATCTAGGATGTCTGGCTCTAGGTGAGTGATCACACCATCTTGATTATCTTGGTCATGAAGATCTTTTTTGTACAGTTCTGTGTATTCTTGCCACCTCTTCTTAATATCTTATGCTTCTGTTAGATCCATACCATTTCTGTCCTTTATGGAGCCCATCTTTGCATGAAATGTTCCCTTGGTATCTCTAATTTTCTTAAGAGATTTCTAGTCTTTCCCATTCTGTTGGTTTCCTCTATTTCTTTGCATTGATCGCTGAGGAAGGCTTTCTTATCTCTTCTTGCTATTCTTTGGAACTCTGCATTCAGATGCTTATATCTTTCCTTTACTCCTTTGCTTTTCACTTCTCTTCTTTTCACAGCTATTTGTAAGGCCTCCTCAGACAGCCATTTTACTTGTTTGCATTTCTTTTCCACGGGGATGGTCTTCATCCCTGTCTCCTATACAATGTCACGAACCTCCATCCATATTTCATCGGGAACTCTGTCTATCAGATCTAGTCTCTTAAATCTATTTCTCACTCCACTGTATAATCATAAGGGATTTGATTTAGGTCATACCTGAATGGTCTAGTGGTTTTCCCTTCTTTCTTCAATTTAAATCTGAATTTGGCAATAAGGAGTTCATGATCTGAGCCACAGTCAGCTCCCGGTCTTGTTTTTGCTGACTGTATAATGCTTCTCCATCTTTGGCTGCAAAGAATATAATCAATCTGATTTCAGTGTTGGCCATCCGGTGATGTCCATGTGTAGAGTCTTCTCTTGTGTTGTTGGAAGAGGGTGTTTGCTATGACCAGTGTGTTCTCTTGGAAAAACTCTATTAGCCTTTGCCCTGCTTCATTCTGTACCCCAGGGTCAAATTCGCCTGTTACTCCAGGTGTTTCTTGACTTTCTACTTTTGCATTCCAGTCTCATATAATGAAAAGGACATCTTTTGGGGGCGTTAGTTCTAAAAGGTCTTGTAAGTCTTCATAGAACTGTTCAACTTCAGCTTCTTCAGCATTACTGGTTGGGGCATAGCCTTGGATTACTGTGATATTGAGTGGTTTGCCCTGGAAATGAACAGAGATCATTCTGTCATTTTTGAGAATGCATCCAAGTACTGCATTTTGGACTCTTTTGTTGACTATGATGGCTACCTCATTTTTTTTAAGGTATTCCTGCCCACAGTAGTATATATAATGGTCATCTGAGTTAAATTCACCCATTCCAATCCATTTTAGGTCGCTGATTCCTAGAATGTCAGCATTCAATCTTGCCATCTTTTGCTTGACTACTTCCAATTTGCCTTGATTCATGGACCTAACATTCCAGGCTTCTATGCAATATTGCTTTTTACATCATCGGACCTTGCTTCTGTCACCAGTCGCATCCAAAACTGGTATAGATTGCAAAAATTAAATGAGATGTGTCACTTATAATAAACACAGATACATTTCAGTGTCTGGAGTATATTCAGTGCTCTGTAAATCTAAGGTTAAAAATGATGGCATACAGGGTTTCCATGAACTTACTTTGATGCACCTTCCCAATTTCTTGTGCTTTCAGTTCTTATATCCTACACCATTCTCAATAGCATATAATTTCTATTATGTGCAGATTTCTTCAAAAATGTCATACTGTCCAGCCAAGTATGACTCCAAAGTCCTCTTTACATGCATTTCTATTCTACAACACAACCTTGTTATGCACTCACGCTACAGGTTCTGAGGACGAAAAAGTAGTACCTTTATAGTGATCAAAAATCAATTTTACCTCATCAGATAAAGTCCACTGACTTCAACATTTGTTTTTTATCTTTCTTTTTAATTTTTCCAAAATCTGTCATGTAATATATTAATTATATATTTCCTGCCATCACTCTTTAAGCCCTAATGGGAAGAACACTAATGGAATAAAATTTCTGATAATAAGGAGCTTGCATTCTAACCATAAAAAGTACAGTCCTATAAGTGCAACATCAAAATAGCACATTCACAAGTTAGAAAATATATATGATAGAATATATGACCATAATTAGATACATGCTAGATGGAAATCTGAAAAAAATGAATTATCAAAATAGGAAAATCTTGAATGATAACAGAAGGAAACTATTTGGGGGATAGAACTTAAAGTAACCTCTAAATAAGGACTGATGAACATGAGAAAGAGGAAGGAATTATTGTAAAGTGTATGAATATGGCTGGAGCCAGGGATGAGCAAGTCTTATATTGTGGAATGAAAGTTAATATAATCTTCCAATTGTTATTTTCATAAGGTAAGTAAATACCTCCATTTGGATTCTCTACCAGTGTCTGCTTAAAATTAACAGGGGTTCTAAGTCATAAGTGAACCCTTAACATATGCTAACTATTTTAGAGATCTCTATCCTGGAATGATATGTGATTAGGCCACACTAAGAATTTGCATTACAAAGACAAATACTGCCAACGTGGAAAAATATCTTACACAAATCTTTGGAGGTGGAGAAAGTAGAGAATTAAAATTATGATTAAAAAAGACATCTACATGTTTTGCTCTTTTGATTAATCATCTCTGTCTTGTATGAATACCCACAATATGCAATGCACCATCTGGAAAAATAAACACAGGAAAGCTGCAGGGCTAATGATTTATAAATCTCTTTATTCCAACAATCTCTGGTCTCCAAAGTGATATAAAATAGATATAGAATCATCAGAACTTCTCTTTTCCAAATTTCTAACTTGTATTAACTAGTTTCTGTTTAAAACTTGGACTATATCTGCAATTCCTCAAAACACTGAGGTGGAAATATTTTAAGTCATTACTTAAATATGGAATAAAATTATCACAAACCATTTCATAGTCAATATTTTTTGTTGTTTAAAATTATACTGGTAACCAATTTGTGTGATACTCTACTAATTGCCACTGAAAGGTTATAATGCATTAATGGTACTAAAACATGTACACCATTATTAAAAACACATGAAGTGTTAGATAAGAGAGAAAATTTCCATTTTTAATAACTTCCATTAAAGAAAACCATTAGAAAAGAGGTGAAATTTGAACTATGACTGGGTAGGAAAAATAGCATGGTTGAAGTTGGGAAGAATCTACCAGCAGTAAAAATGGTGGTGAAAACATAGCTGTGAAAAACTTTTAAAGAAACTCTCTGGAAGGCCATGAAAGTCCTGGGCATGGATGAGGAGAGCATCCTGACTCTGTTGACATCCCGCAGTAATGCTCAGCACCAGGAGATTGCTGTGGCTTTTAAAACTCTGTTTGGCAGGGACCTTCTGGATGACCTGAAATCAGAACTGATTGGGAAATTTGAAAAATTAATCGTGGTTCTGATGAAACCCTCTTGGCTTTATGATGCCTATGAACTGAAGCATGCTCTTAAGGGAGCTGGGACAGATGGAAAAGTCAGACAGAAATTATTGAGTCAAGGACACATGAAGAACTGAGAGCCATAAAACAAGTTTATGAAGAAGAGTGTGGCTCGACCTTGGAAGATGATGTGATGAGGGATACTTCAGGGTACTACCAGATGATGTTGGTGGTCTTCCTTCAGGCTAATAGAGACCCTGATGCTAGCATTGATGAAGCACGGGTTGAACAAGATGCTCAGGCTTTGTTTCAGGCTGGAAAACTTAAATGGGGAACAGATGAAGAAAAATTTATTACCATCATTGGAAAATGAAGTGTATCTCACTTGAGAAGAGTGTTTGACAAATACATGGCTATATCTGGGTTTCAAATAGAAGAAACCATTGACGGGGAGACTTCTGGAAATTTGTAACAGCTTCTCCTTGCTGCTGTGAAATCCATTCGCAGTATACCTGCCTACCTTGCAGAAACCCTCTTCTATGCTATGAAGGGAGCTGGAACAGATGATCATACCCTCATCAGAGTTGTGGTTTCCAGAAGTGAGATTGATCTGTGTAACATTAGGAAGGAGTTTAGGAAGAATTTTGGCACCTCTCTTCATTCCATGATTAAGGTAGTAAAACCTTTCTTTAAATTATGTTTGGAAATCCTCAGCAAGACAATAAATAGCGTGGAAGACATGGATGGGAGAACCCGATTCTTCTGTCAACTTTAAAATTCTAGTTGTGTGGTTAGAACTCTGAGGTACGGAATTAGGCATAGTGTCTCCCGAAGTACAGATGCTGGCTCCCGGGTGACGGGTTGGCTCTTGGGGAGGCTGGGGCTCCAGGTGACCTTAGGAGCATTGTTTAATAGTGGTGACAGATGACTCACTAAATCCAGTCTTGTCCACAGTAATGTTTGTTCTTTCTGCCTTTTATCAGTTCCAGCTGTCTTTATCAGTTTCTCCTTTCTTTTATTAATGTATCAGTCTTTTCTTTCTTGTCTGTTATCACCTGGTTTCCAGTATTGGTTCATAGTTCAGCAAAGAACCAAACAGGTCATATTAGGTACAAGTAAATTTCATGCATTGGAGAAGAAAATGGCAACCCACTCCAGTGTTCTTGCCTGGAGAATCCCAAGGACGGGGGAGCCTGGTGGGCTGCCGTCTATGGGGTCACAGAGTCGGACATGACTGAAGTGACTTAGCAGTATCCTAAAATAACAATGATTTGTGAGGTTTTTGTTTTGTCCAAAGAAACTACACCAATTGTGCTATAAAATTATATATAAATATCTGAAAAAATAAATACAAAATATATAATTACTTATAATAAGATCATGAAATCTTCTCTTAAGAATAGAAAATGCAAAAAGAGAGATTATTAAATCTTAAAATTTCTGATAATTTGTAAAAGATTTCAGACAATTTTTTTCTGTTGCTACATAACCATTTTAGATTGGGACACTGGGTAGAGAAGATCCTCTGGAGAAGGAAATGCCAACACAAATGGCAACCCACTCCAGTATTTTTGCCTGGGAAATCCCATGGACAGAGGAGCCTGGCAGGTACAGACCATGGGATTGCAAGAGTGGTATATAACTTCACAACTGAACAATAACAACTACACTCCTAATTTAGAAAGTAATGCCTTGAGAAAGAAATCAGGGAAAGAACAATTCCTAACTCAGATTTTTCGTTCTGAATTAAACTTGGATGGATCTACTGCCAAACCTGACAATTAAGCTGTTAAAATAATTATATCAGTTAATGAAAGCATAAGTACTCATCAAAGCTATGGCTTTTCCAGTAGTCATGTTTGGATGTGAGAGTTGGACCATAAAAAAGGCTGAGCAGCAAAGAATTTATGCTTTCTGAACTGTGGCAGTGGAGAAGACTCTTGGGAGTCCCTTGGACAGCAAGGAGATCAAACCAGTCAATCCTAAAGGAAATCAGTCCTGAATGTTCATTGGAAGGACTGATGCTGAAGCTGAAGCTCCAATACTTTGTGCATCTGATAAGAAGAGGTGACTCACTGGAAAAGACCTTGTTGCTGGGAAAGAGTGAAGGCAGGAGGAGAAGGGAGTGACAGAGGATGAGATGGTTAGATGGCATCATTGACTTAATAGACATGAATCTGAGCAAACTTCAGGAGATAGTGAAGGACAGGTAAGCTTGGCGTGCTGCAGTCCATAGAGTTGCAAAGAGTTGCATGTGATTTAGCAACTAAATAACAAAAAGTATACATTGATAAGAAAGCTGTAAATTGTTTGTTCTTGTTTAATCTCCCAGTTGTGTCTGACTCTTTACGACCCTGGGAACTGCAGTACACCAACCCTATCCATCACCCTCTCCTAGAGTTTACCCAAGTTCATGTTCATTGCATTTGTGATGCCATCCAGCCACCTCATCCTCTGACTCCCTCTTCTTCTGCCCTCAATCTTTCCCAGTGTCACAGACTTTCCAATGAATCAGCTGTCCACATCAGATGACTGAAATACATACTGGAGTTTCAGCTTCAGCATCAGTACTACCAACAAGTATTCAGGGTTGATTTCCCATAAGATTGATTGGTTTTATCTCCTTGCTGTCCAAGGGACTCTCAGCAGTCTTCTTCAGCATCACTGTTTGAAGGCTTCAGTTTTTCTGTGCTCTGCCTTCTTTATAGTCCAGCCCTCAAAACTGTACATGACCACTGGGAAGACCATAGCCTTGACTATATGGGACCTTTGCTGGCAGAGTAATGTCTATGTTTTTCAACACACTGTCTAGGTTTACCATAGCTTTCCTGCCAAGAAGCGAATATCTTCTAATTTTATGGCTGCAGTCACCATCACAGTGATTTTAGAACCCAAGAAGAGGAAATCTGTCACTATTTCCCCTCTATTTCCCCCCTCTATTTGCCATGAAGTAATGGGACAGGATCTTAGTTTTTTGTTTTTTTTTTTTAATATTTAGTTCTAAGTTGGCTCTTTCACTCTCCTCCTTCATTTGCATCAAGGGCCTCTTCAGTTCCTCTTCACTTTCTGCCATTAGAGTTGTATCATCCACATAAGTGAGGTTGTTAATGTTTCTCTCATAAATCTTGGTTCCAGCTTGCAACTCATCCAGCCTGGCATTTCTCTTTATGTGCTCAGTGTACAGATTAAACTAACAGGGTTACAGCAGACAGCCCTGTCATACTACTTTTTCAATCCTGAACTGATCAGTTGTTCCATACAGGGTTCTAAATGTTGCTTCTTGACTTTCATACAGGTTTCTCAGGAGACAGGTAAGATGGTCTTATATTCTCATCTCTTCAAGAGCTTTCTACAATTTATTATGATCCACACAGTCAAAGGCTTTGGCATAGGCGATAAAACAGAAGTAGATGTTTTTTCTGGGATTCCCTACCTTTCTCTATGATCCAGTGAATGTTGGCCATTTGATCTCTGGTTCCTCTTCTTTTTCTAAATCCAGTTAGGACACCTGGAAGTTCTTGGCTCACATAATCCTGAAGCCTGCTGCTGCTGCTGCTAAGTCACTTCAGTCGTGTCTGACTCTGTGCGACTCCATAGACAGCAGCCCACAGGCTCCCCCATCCCTGGGATTCTCCAGGCAGGATATCTGGAGTGGGCTGCCATTTCCTTCTCCAAGGTAGAAAGTGAAAAGTGAAAGAGAAGTTGTGTCCGACTGTTAGTGAACTCATGGACTGCAGCCATGGAATCCCATCCATGGGATTTTTCCAGGCAAGAGTACTGGAGTGGGGTGCCATTGCCTTCTCCAATGCTGAAGTCTAGCATGCAAGATTTTAAGCATAAACTTATAAGCATGGGCTCTACTGTGCTGTACTTAGTGCTCAGTCATGTCCAATTCTTTGTGACCCCATGGACTATAGCCCACCAGGCTCCTCTGTCCATGGGGATTCTCTAGGCAAGAATACTAGAGTGAGCTGACATGCCTTCCTCCAGGGGATCTTTGCAACCAACGGATTGAACTCAGGTCTCCTACATTGCAGGTGGATTCTTTATCATCTGAGCCACCAGGAATACTAGATGAGAGATGAGTGCAATTGTCCTATGGTTAACACATTCTTTAGTGCTACCCTTCTTGGGAATTGGGATGAGGACTGACCTTTTCCAGTCTTGTGGCCACTGCTGGGTCTTCCAGATTTGCTGACATATTGAATGCAACATCTTGATATTGGGTTGATCCTTTAGGGTTTCGAATAGTTCTACTGGAATTCAATCACATCCACTAGCTTTGTTCATAGTGATGCTTCCTAAGGCCCACTTGACTTCTCTCTCCAGAATGTCTGGCTCTGGGTGGCTAACCACATCTTCATAGTAATCAGTTCACTTAGTTCTTTTTTGTACAGTTCTTCCATGTATTCTTTCCATCTCTTCTTGATCTCTTCAGTGTCTACTAGCTCTTTACCATTTGTGTCCTTTCTTGGGCCCATATCTGGGCAAAATGTTTCCTTGATATCTCTAATTTTCCTGAAGAGATCTCTAGTTTTTCCTCTTCTGTTGGTTTCTTCTAGTTTTATGCACTACTCATTGAAGAAGGACTTCTTGTCTCTCCATGCTGTTCTTCGGAAATCTGCGTTTAGTTTGCTATGCATTTCCCTTCCTCTCTTGCTTTTTGCTACTCTTCTTTCTTTAATTATTTGTAAGGTCCCCTCATATAACCACCTTGCCTTCTTGCTTTCCTTTTTCTTTGGGATGGTTTTGTTTGCTGCCTCCTGAACAAATTGCTAACTGACTTTAATACAGAATAGAAAATGGAATAATAGGGCAGTTTTTTAGGAAGCTGGTTCTGCATGAGTGGGAACCCTCTCTTTCTGATGATTCAGGTATTTACATCCAGCATCTGGGATGGTCACAAAGAGCAGCTTTGTAAATGATGTTTTGTGTAGTTTGCCTACTATACAAATGCTTTCTTCTTTACTCTTATTTCAAAATATTTGCTTGTATAATGAATCAATTGTCATAGTTTAATCTGTAAAACTGAAATATAGCCCCTCTTCACTCACAACATATTGATATAATTGTTATTATTTAGTACCTATCCATCCACAATGTCTTTCTATAAATATATAAAAGCTTATGTGTGATTCTCCCTTTTTATCTGTTTTTCAATAAAATAGGATTATAAATATATTATTCTGTATATTTTTTCCTTGTTAACAATATGGCCCTCTTGTCAGGTCAATACATGTAGACATAACCTGTTTTTATTAGAGTCATGCTGTTTTGTAAAATGAATGCCCATGACCT
>SJYF01002266.1:83362-97032 GCA_006410515.1 Procapra przewalskii | reverse complement strand
ATCTTGGAGGCTATACTTCACCAATATTCTAACAAAGGAACAAGCTTAACTGTAGCTAATTGGTAAGTTTTCAAACTAAGTAACACCTAAAGTAAATATCCCGAATCTTCCTTTCTATAAAGGATGTGGTCTGCTAAAGTTACCCATTTGGCATATCATCTCAGTAATTTCAAATATATTCATAAACACTGAAATTCTTATTTGGCTAATGAAAGCGATTTGTCAGTCGGTTAGTATAATGATTACTGGTTTTCTCATTCCTTCAAATTTTATTTTCACATTTAGAGGAATTCTTACCAATGAAGAAAAGTTATACAGATGGTAAGTTAATATCGCTAATAATTCTGCTCTCCTCTATTGTTCATCACTTGGTTTATTAGCATAAAAATAGAGCTTCTGATTTTTAAGAATTCATCTTCATGAAATGTCTCAGAACACAGTCACAAGCTCCTCATTACAAAGTACAACCAACTGTAGGATCATACACTTATATAATGCAAAGGTGAATAGGACTTCAGAGATTATACATGTTACTCTTTACACAGATGAGGACAGCGAGCTTCAGAAAATGAAATACAAGATAACTTTGTATTTTTAACAAAGGCAGAATTCTGCTCAGCTCTTCCTGAATTCCAAAATATTATTTGTATTACATTACAAAATGCATCACCAAGGTATTTAAAGGGCTTGCCTGATAGCCCTGTTGGTAAAGAATCTGCCTGCAATCTAGTAGAGCCCAGTTTGATCACTGGGTTGGGAAGATCTGCTGGAGAATGGATAGGCTACCCACTCCAGTTTTCTTGGGCTTCCACTGTGGCTCAGCTGGTAGACAATCCACCTGCAGTGCAGGAGACCTGGGTTTGATCCTTAGTTTAGGAAGATCCCCTGGAGAAGGGAAAGGCTACTCACTACAGTATTCTTCAGTTCAGTCACTCAGTCGTGTCTCACTGTTTGTGACCCCATGAACCACAACACACCAGGCCTCCCTGTCCATCACCAACTCCCGGACTCCACCCAAACCCATGTCCATTGAGTCAGTGATGCCATCCAACCATCTCATCCTCTGTTGTCTTCTTCTGCTCGTGCCCCTTCAATCTTTCCCAGCCTCAGGGTCTTTTTCAATGAGTCAGCTCTTCACATCAGGTGGCCAAACTATTGGAGTTTCAGCTTCAACATCAGTCCTTCCAATGAATACCTAGGACTGACTTCCTTTACGATAGACTGGTTGGATCTCCTTTCAGTCCAAGGGACTCTCAAGCATCTTCTCCAAAACCACAGTTCAAAAGCATCAATTCTTTCACACTCAACTTTCTTTATAGTCCAACTTTCACATCCATACATGACCACTGGAAAAAACATAGCCTTGATGAGACGGACGTTTGTTGACAAAGTAATGTCTCTGCTTTTTAATATGGTGTCTAGGTTGGTCATAACTCTCCTTCCAAGGAGTAAGCGTCTTTTTATTTCATGGCTACAGTCACCATCTGCAGTGATTTTGGAGCCCAGAAAAATAAAGTCTGACACTGTTTCCACTGTTTCCCCATCTATTTCCCATGAAGTGATGGGACTGGATGCCATGATCTTCGTTTTCTGAATGTTGAGCTTTAAGCTAACTTTTTCACTTTCATCAAGAGGCTTTTTAGTTCCTCTTCACTTTCTGCCATAAGGGTGGTGTCATCTGCATATCTGAGGTTATTAATATTTCTCCTGGCAATCTTTATTCCAGTTTGTGCTTCTTCCAGCCCAACATTTCTTATGATGTACTCTGCATAATAAGTTAAATAACCAGGGTGACAATATACAGCCTTGACATACTCCTTTTCCTATTTGGAACCAGTGTGTTGTTCCATGTCCAGTTCTAACTGTTGCTTCCTGACCTGCATACAGGTTTCTCAAGAGGCAGGTCAGGTGATCTGGTATTCCCATCTCTTTCAGAATTTTCCACAAGCCTGGAGAATTCCATGGACTCTCTAATCCATGGGGTCACAAAATGTTGGACACGAATGAGTGATGTTCACTTTCATTTTCAAGATATCTAAAGGGTTTATTTTTAAATGTCAGGATACAAAATCTTCCTTTGATCATGATGCTTATTGATGATATTTTGAATGTTTTTCATTTTATCTTAGTACTGTTTTGATCAACCGTTCAATAGATGATAGTTTTAGTTAAGGAATGGTTAGTTTATGCTAGTCATTCCTACTTTAATAATCCCATTTAATGAAAAATGGAAGAACAAAACTGTAAAGTCTATGCTAATATTTTCCTATATTAACAACATATTTAATGCTAAATGGACAAAATAATCTTTAAAGAAATGTACAATCAGCTTTATTTATAGGTATTGAATTTTGGAAAGTTTCTTACAGAATACAGATAGCACAATAAATGCTTAATCAATTTTAAATATTAAATTGTATTTTATTTTATATTAATAGACTTTTTATTAATAAAAAATGCTTAGGTTTTCAAAAAATGAGAGGAGAGTACAAAGGGTTCCCTATAGCCCTCTCCCTGTTCCTATCCTTTCTCCACAAATTGTGTAGTGCATAATTTCCCCTTTTGTTAACATCTTTCAAGAGGAAGAGGTTATATGTATACACATAGCTGTTTACTTCATTGTACAGCAGAAACTATCACAATGTTGTAAAGCAATTATACTCCAAATAACTAGTTTATTTGCCGTTAAAAATAAACTTTTCTTTTACTAACTCTTCATCAGTATTTGAACATGTTAAAAATCTCCCATATTAAACATCATTCCCATCATCTGACATGCTACTTTATGAAAAGAAAAATATAGTTAATATTATATAATTTTCTAAGTGCTCTGAATATAATGAAAATTGATACTCTTTGACTTTCATTAATTATTTTATCATTTTTAGAGTCAGTAAACTGATATTTTTAAGTCTTTGCTTCTGCCCTTAAGTCTCTCCTGAGCTAAAAAAGTACAAACGCAAAGACAAACTAGATATCTCGATTTATTTTCCCCACCATCCGGTTCTTCTTCTAATGGGTTTCCCTTGCAAAATTATCTACCTTAGTAAATACAATTCACCCCACAGTGAAAATTAGAAATGTCCCTGGGTTGTTTGACCTCTTATTTCCCAGCACTAGCCCTCAGTCATCACCAGGCCCTGCTGCTTCCTTAATACCCTCTTTCCAGCCTTCTGAATTCTCTTCTTACTCATGTTCGTGGCTATGGTCCAAAACACCATGATTTATCACCTGGTTTTTGACAACATTCTCCAAAGAATTGTCTTCACTCAACTGACATCTATAATTTATAGGGCAGCCAGAGTGATGTTTCTAAATCACAGCTGATGGGGCTGGCTGAAAACCTTAACACACTTCAAAGTCTCATTGCCTTCAGGAAAAATACAAATCTCTTAGTGTAGCACAGAATGCTTTTCTTAACCATAAACTTAATTTTTTATTCCATGACTTCAAAATTTCTGGCTGGCCTCTGAAATCTAATTTGAGATTCTTCTTATTCTTTCTCTTTTGCTTTTGCCAAACAGAAGCAGAAGGCTGATGAAGTCTCCAGAACTCTGAAGAATGACTGAAACACATTATGGAAATAACCTATCTCTGTGAAATGGGGAATCTTCAGTTATCTGAAGTGGACAATAATATAAGAAAAGTAATTATTTTTTGTGTTTAGTCAATGAGATATGATATTCATTTATTAAAACAATTGATCTACCACAAATGATATATTTAGGAAAAATATTGTGAATAATATACTCAATAGATGGTTGACTAACACAATGGGTTAAATGAATATGATATTTTCTTTGCACAAAGTATAATTCCGTGAATACTCTTAAAATGTAGTACAAGGTAGAAATAGATGAAAACTATAAAATAAATACTACTGGGTATAGAAAATTCCCGATGTAGTAACTTGCATGTCAATTTGCTTCCAGAGTGATATGAGGGAAATGGAGAAGAAAAGGATCATTGGAGAAATTTTAACGAAAATAAAGTTCCCCAGCTTAAGACACAGAATTTCAAATTTAAATTGCTTATTAAACAGCAAGCAAAATAGATTAAAGAGACCATAACTAGACTTGCCTTTGGGAAACATCAAAGTTCCAAAGATAAAGGAACCCTAGATGCTTACAAAAGTGAGGAAAAAAAAGGTTTTTTTTCTTTTTTTAAAGTTCACTTATTGACTGCTAGTCACACTTTCACCAGCTTTCTTACCAGTAATACTGAATACAAAACAGCAATTGTCTTCAAAAGGATACAGGAAAATAGGAAAATAATGTTCACTCAATGAACGTTCTATCAGCCAAACTGCAAACTGTTAGGACAGAAGAAAATGTTCCAGACAGGTAAGATCTCAAAGAGTTTATTTTCATTCACATGCTCTGTTAAAAGATGCTATATTTCAGGAAAATAAATGTGTAAAGCAAGGAGGAGACCTTGGTATACAAAGAGGTTGATGTGGAGTAGGGAAGGACTCATTGTGGAAGGCAGATGAATAATAAACAGAGTTAAAACAAGGTAAATTGCCTTAGAGATTAGGGGGAAAATCTATAGATTCCATGATAACAAATTTCAGAGTTGCCTGTTTCACACAGTTTTCATTCTTTTGGTAGATCTACTGTTTGTCTTAAGTAAGGAAAGAGCACACTTTGAAGAATAAGAAACTAAAGCTTAATCTTTGACCCTCCTCTACCTCAATAAGCACTGGTTTTGATCCAAAAGAAAAAGATAAATCTCTTTACAGTACAGCTTATGAAGTGTCTATATATAATTACAGAATCCATTTGTCAAGAGTACATTAAATTTTAAAACATTTTAATCTAGAAACAATGAGATTGCAAGTTATGTAAATTTTAAACAAACTTGTCCTTTAAATATGTCCCTATTTTGTCTTAAGACAAAATTTGTTTACAGAATGAACATGAAATATGTAGTTTTTGCTGAAATATTTTTAATGTTTTAATATAAAGCCTTATATAATCTGGATTAAAATTTATAAGATGAAAGGTAGCAGGTGCTGGGCATACACACTGAGGAAACCAGAATTAAAAGAGACATGTGTTCCCCAATGTTCACTGGAGCACTGTTTATAATAGCCAGGACATGGAAGCAACCTAGATGTCCATCAGCAGATAAATGGATAAGCAAGCCATGGTACATATACACAATGGAGTATTACTCAGCCATTAAAAAGAATACATTTGAATCAGTTCTAATGAGGTGGAGGAAACTGGAGCTGATTATACAGAGTGAAGTAAGCCAGAAAGAAAAACACCAATACAGTATACAGTATATGGAATTTAGAAAGATGGTAATGATAATCCTGTATGCAAGACAGCAAAAGAGACACAGATGTATAGAACAGTATTTTGGACTCTGTGGGAGAGGGCGAGGGTGGGATGATTTGGGAGAATGGCATTGAAACATGTATAATATCATATAAAAAACTAATCACCAGTCCAGGTTCGATGCAGGATACAGGATGCTTGGGGCTGGTGCACTGGGATGACCCATAGGGAGGGTACAGGGAGGGAAGTGGGAGGGGGTTTCAGGATGGGGAACACATGTACACCCGCGGTGGATTCATGTTGATGTATGGCAAAACCAATACAATATTGTAAAGTAGAAAAAAAATAAATTAATTTTTAAAAAGAAATAAAATTTTAAAAACAGAGAAAATGAAAGGATATATAATTAAAATGCCATAATTATCACTAAAATAGAATCCTGATTACTAAATACAAAGTTAATAGCAATTTTAACTCATTAGGTTTAACTAGTATTAATTTGTTTTGGTCCTAAAACAGAAGCTTTTTACTTATTTATTAGTTTTATCTGATCTTAAATACATATAGAAGTAAAGATGTTATCTTGTGTCCATGAAATACCCAGGAAATGAAAATATTGATTTTTTTTCACATTCAAATATGAAGAAGACCAAATTTTTCTTTCTTTAAATTCTGGAGTGATATGAATTCAGGCAATGGAAACAAGTTCTATGTGTGAATATAAATTCTGTGGTCTCTATCACTGTGCTTTGATTTCAACAATACAAAAAAAAAAATGATCGGAACTAGCAAAATGCTTTCTGATGATGGTGATGAGGAGGAAGATGCAGCTGTTTGACTAATGTACCCGTACATTCTCTGAGCGGCAAGTTCTGAAAGAAGATAACTTGCTAGCATGTGTAGCCTAACATGGTATTGATCAGCTACAGAGAATAAACAGCAATAAAAACAAGAATCTAATAGAGTAGCAAAGGAAGATAAATTTTATTCCTACAAACAGATAAAGCCTAAAGTCATAATAGAGAAGTTGAATATAAAGAATGTTGCAAGCTCTAAATACAAAAGGGAGTTGTGGTACCAATCATGCCAGTTCCTCTTTTCATATTTCATATTCAAATAATGTCTATATTCCTAAACACTTAAAGGAAAAAGTATCACCCCAGCAAGGGACATAGGGTGCTACTTCTGTACTGCCTACCGCTATGGGACCTGAGTGTGTATTGCTGGCTGGGAGGAAAACGCTGTTAAGATTCTATCAAACTTTCCTCTTAGTGAAACAAGCCAAAATGGTGGGTGTCTCGTGGACATGATTTTTGTCATTTTCTCGGAAATCTGCCACAAGGACTCAATATTACCCTACTGTGTAATGTAGATTATGTTCCTTTTAGCTCACTTTTTTAGTTTATTCTCAGCCTCTAACTGGTGGCAGCTTCTTGGCCCTTCAGAATATTAAGAATAAAATGTAAAACAGTGTAACATGTATCAGAGAAAATAGTTAAAGAGAAAGAAGACTGTTGGATTGACAAATTAGCCCTAGAAAATCAACTGCAGTATAATACATATATTTGGAAGGTGGAAATGAGGGTGAAGCCAGACTGGGCCAGGCTGTATCGAAAAGAGGAAGAAGGAAATGAAAAAAAAATGGATATCTAATTTTAAGTAATTTTATGCTGAATGTTTTCTACTCATTTTTTAAAGTTGGAATTGAGAACATAGGCTATGACTATTACTAATTAACAATTCACAAGCTACTGAACACCTTACACACTATGTTCACTGAAGCTCATGACTATCTTACGGGAGAGATACAGCTGTTATCTTCATTTTACAGATGAGGAAATTGAAATTGAAAACTAAAGCATCTAGCAGATGACCACAAACTTAGTAAATGGTAACTTTGCTTCAGAGTCTGTGTTGTTAATTAGTAAAATCAATTACACCTCAAAATTAGGAAGCAGTGGTATAGTTATAGGGGTTATGTATTTTGGTCATAGTTTGCAGCAGTAGAATTACACTTCAAATAATGGGGGGAGGGATTATATGAATTTTCTGTTTAATTTTAAAGGCTCGCCTAATGTGGGGAGTAGGGATATTGAATACCATTGATCACATTATTGTGTGAATTTCCTTTTCATTTTTCAACAAAATACTGTATTTTAATCAGGTACTACAAGAAAGATGAGCTTAGGAAAAATACTTGGCAAGTGTGAAAATAGCACAGTTTAGAGCAAATATAGAGTTCAAGCCACAGGGGTTGGAAAGTAAAATCCTTTCTTATCTCCAATTGCATTAGTTTTCTAGGGCCATCATAACAAAGTACCACAAATTAGATGAGTCTGAACAACAGAAACTTATTTTCTGATACTTCTGGAGGCTAGAAGTCAGAAATCAAAGTGTCAGCAGAGGCACACTCCTTCGGAAACCTAAAGGAAAAGAGTCTTTCCTTGCCTCTTCCAGCTTCTAGAAGCCTAAACATTCCTTGATTTGTAGCAATGCGTGCTGCAGTTCATGGGGTCACAAAGAGCTGGACACGACTGAGCGACTGAACTGAACTCCAAACTTCATCTGGCATTCTCTGTTTTTCCTCAGGATCTTCTCTCTGTGCATATCTGAATGTGTCAACTGTCACTTTTCTTATAAGGACACCAATTGCAGCCCACCTTAATGACTTCATTTTAACCTCAATGACCTCTGTAAGACCCATTTCCAAATAAGATCTTTAGTGGGGACAGTTCAACTCAAAACAACAATATTTCCATTCAGAAGAAGATTCTCAATAATAGCCTAGAGATCCAGGGAGTTATGGGGTGGGAAGTGGGAAGGGGCTTTGGCATTGGGAGATTGGGTACACCTGTGGCCAATGCATGTCAATGTATGGCAAAACAAATACAGTATTGTAATGTAGGGAAATAACAATAATAATAAAAATTTAAAAAAAAAGAATCATTAAAAGAATTAAGATATATTGAGTGGTGTATAGACCAAAACAAAGGCAAGCTGTTCTGCCTTAACTAGAACCTCTTAGTGAACTATGACTGCTTCTATTAAAGCTCCCTGGATAGTAAAAACTACTTATAGAGAGATTAAAAGCATGCTTCTCACTTCTAATGGACCAAACTATTCATGGTTAAGCATGTTTTTAAAAGAGTTATCATGTGGTTTTTGGTAAAATAAAGTGCCTTGAAGATTTTTAAGTTTTTGAAAGAACTTTACTGGCAAAATCAAAGTCAGCCTAGAATAAAGCAGAATGAGATTAAAATAAGGACTCTAGAACCCAAATTTTTACATAACAAGAAGTGTGCTGAGAAAGCTTAATTGCCAAAAAGGAAATAATATTCAAAAATATTTTCAAATACAATCAAGCAGTATAAAGAAAGTTCCAGAAAACTGAGTAATAGTTTGTGAAACAAAACGAACTAGGGAACCACTACTAAAAGGTCTAAAGAAAGTATGTTTTTTAAAATCCAAGGTTGAGAGATCTGATAACCTTTTCTCACTGAGATTTTGGACTTGCCGTGAATCAGTGACTGCTATGCTTCCCTGCTGTTTCCTTCTCCAAAATTAGCTATTCATTACTATCTCTCCCCTGTTCAGCATTATATGATACATGCTTGGTAGTCAGATGTAACTTGCTTCTTTATATCATAGGGCTTCATTTTAAAATTAAATACTTTAATTTTTTAGATTTTTTTAGACAGCTTTTTAAAAAATTTATTATTTCTTTTACTTTACAATATTGTGGTTTTGAATCAGGAAGATCATATAGATTATGAAATACTGGATTTCAAGTTTATGTATTTGGATGAGACTTCTAGCATTCATGGAATACAGTCAATGAACATTGCAAGTCACGTGGAAGTAAATAAGGAGAACAGGACAATGAGGTAGATTATATCATTCTGAAAAAAATTCACTTTCTTTCCTTAATATTTCCTGGAGGCAAAATACATTCCCCCCATCAAACCCCAAACCTGGGCTTTCCAAGCACAGGGTAAAGTATCCCCCTGCCAATGCAGGAGACATAGGAGACACATTTTCCATTCCAAGGTCAGGATATCCCCTGGAGTAGGAAAAGACAACCTATTTCAGTATTCTAGAAATTCCCATGGAAAATCCCATGGACAGAGGAGTTTGTTGGGCTGCTCCCAATACAGGCTCACAATGGGTGAGGGACTGAGCATGCACACACACACACACACACACACACATACCCCTGCAGCCCAGTCACCCCTCAGTTTGGGGCATGCTCATGTGATTTACCTTGTCAAGCAGGACACAGGAGAGGCTTCAGTATCTTTTTGGAGTTCTGTTTGCTCTCTTGTACTTTGGGGGTGGCAGAGGATGAGATGGTTAAATAGCATCATCCACTCAATGGACATGAATTTAAGCAAACTCCAGGAGATTGTGAAGGACAGGGAAGCCTGGCATGCTGCAGTCCACAGGGTCACAAAGAGCTGGACGCAACTTACAGACTGAACAACAACTTCTCCCATTGCCACAAAAAAAGCCTTCCTTGAGTAGCTGCTGCTCTTTTGTCCTTAATTCCCCAACTGAACACACTTGAAGCAAACCTGAGCCTGACAATGCTGTAGCCCAGAGGAGACAAAACCAGTCAGGTGCACTTCCGGAAGTTGAATTGCCCTGTGGACATCCACCTCTATCAGCTGAGCCCTAGCCAGCTATGACACCTGCAAACCAGCCCAGGAGAGGTCAGAGAAGCTGCATTTGCTGACTGGATTCTATGGTTGCTTGTTACTCAGCTTTATGTAGCAATATCTAACCAATGCTTTCTCAGCTGCAAAGAAATGTGGTAGCGAAGTATATACCTACTGTGCTATATTAAGTACTGACGAACCATTTTTTTTTCTTTCTCTTTTAGTCATATAACCATTTTGCTATTACATATTTTTAAAATTCATACGAGTGAGTTAACATTTGTGATTTTTTTTGTTTTGCTTGTTTTCTTTTAAATCAACTAATGATTCCTCATCTAAAATAAGATCCCCAGTTGTTAATTATTATTATATTACTTTCTCCTATATTTATTTTAAAATATTATGATGTCACTCTGGAAAATGAATGGATTGAGGATATTATGATCCTTCTTTCTTATGTACCTATACTTGAATTTTAATCAGTTAATTAATTTCTTCTAACATTCCTTTTCATGTCCTCCTATTTATGGCCATAAGTTACGAATAATAAAAGTGCCAGTATGTCTTTTGCATGGAAATCTTCTGAATTATTTCTTACACAAATGCTAGGCAACACCAGAGCTTCTCTCCTTCACTGTGTAAGAGGAAGGATACTAAAAATATTTAGGTATATTTAAATTTCTCTAAATTTTAATTAGCTCAATCATGTTTTAAGAGCTATCCTATTTTTCAAATACACAATAATATAGGAAGTTGGTGAAGTCAGAAAGTTAGGATTACTCTGTTCTAGCTTAATTTTATGAGGTCAAAATTTCTTAATATAAATGGATTTTGCTAGTTGTTTACATGTTCTTGGATGAATAGAGTCATATATTTTGCATATCTATGTGCAAATTTTCACACAATGACCATTAATAATTTGACTTAAGTATTTTATTGCTGACTTAAATATCCTTTTCTAATTTTGAGGCTTGAAAGTGAATGTGAAGTTGCTCAGTAGTGTCCGACACTTTGTGACCCCACTGACTGAGTGTAACCTACTAGGCTACTCCATCCATGGGATTTTCCAGGCAGAAATATCTAGAGTAGGTTGCCATTTCCTTCTCCAGGGGATCTTCTTGACCCAGGGATTGAACCCAGGTCTCCCACATTGTAGGCAGACACTTTACTGTCTGAGCCACCAGGGAAGTCCTCAAAATGAATTTGTTTTGTTTATTTATTATTTGGCCATACCATGTGCATGTGGGATCTTAGTTCCCTGATCAGGGATCAAACCCATGGCCCCTGCAGTGGAAACAGGGAGTCTTATTATAGCTCACCATTTTTTCAGGTCAAACTGAAAGGCCCTAGAGGTTTGTCAATGCCTTCACAGTCTACAATAATTCCTTAAACTCAGGATCAGTTCAGCTCAGTTGTTCAGTCATGTCCAACTCTTTCTGATCCCATTGACCATAGCATGCCAGGCTTCTCTGTCCATCACCAACTCCCAGAGTTTGCTCAAACTCATGTCCATTGAGTCGGTCATGTCATCCAAATATCTCATCCTCCGTCATCCCCTTCTTCTCCAGCCTTTGAGCTTTCCCAGCATCAGGTCTTTTACAGTGAGTCAGCTCTTTGAATCAGGTGGCCGAAGTATTGGAATTTCAGCTTCAGCATTTGTCCTTCCAAGGGATATTCAGGACTGATTTCCCTTAGGATTGACTGGTTTGATCTCCTTGCAGTCCAAGGGACTCTCAAGAGTCTTCTCCAATACCACGGTTCAAAGGCATCAGTTCTTCAGTGCTCAGCATTTTTTATGATCCAACTCTCACATCGATACATGACTACTGGAAAAACACAAATACAGTATACTGACACATATATATGGAATTTAGAAAGATAGTAATGATGACCCTCTATGTGAGACAACAAAAGAGACACAGATGTATAGAATGGACTTTTGGCCTCTGAGGGAGAGGGAGAGGGTGGGATGATTTGGGAGAATGGCATTGAAACATGTATCCTATCATGTAAGAAACGAAGCACCAGTCTATGTTCAATACAGAATACAGGATGCTTGGGGCTGGTGCATGGGGATGATCCAGAGTGATGATATGGGGTGGGAGGTGGGAGGGAGTTTCAGGATTGGGAGCTCATGTACACCTGTGGCAGATTCATGTCAGTGTATGGCAAAACCAATACAGTATTGTAAAGTAGAATAAATTAAAAATAAAAATTAAAAATAAATAAATAAATGAAAGACAAATTGACAAAACAAAACAAAACAAAAACCCCATAGATTGGACTAGATGCACCTTTGTTGGCCAAATACTGACTCTGCTTTTTAATATGCTGTCTAGATTTGTCATAGCTTTTCTTCCAAGGAGCAAGCATTTATTTATTTCATGACTGCAGTCATCATCTGCAGTGATTTTCAAACCCAAGAAAAATAAATCTCTCACTGTTTCCATTGTTTCCCCATCTATTTGCCATAAAGTAATGGGACTGGATGCCATGATCTTAGTTTTTTAAATGGCAAAAAGAACTCAGGGTGATTATTACTTTAGTTCTTAAAAAAATACGGATAAATCCACATACTTCTGTAATATATCCCATGAAGAATTCAACTTTTTTCTGTTCTAATAATCTTTGGTTCTGTAATAAATTTACTCAAGTATTAATGGTCAATTTCCACCCATATTTATGAGTGGGAAAGTTTGGTCTTTGGGAGAAAACCTAGAGCCTCAGATAAAGAGTATATAGAATTCTCAGATGATTTCACCATGAAATAACTTTCTGCAGTAAGCACTAAATAAAAGAACTTCAGAATATAAAATTGATAGAAAAATGTTAATTTTGCTTGCTTATCTTGAGAAGTTTTGAGTACTATTATTGGCCTTTTGTATTACAGTAGTATCACATGTTATCTTCATCCTTGTTCTGTCTGGGCTGGTTGTAATACAGAGATCTGACTCCAGTTGGAGCCATAAAATATCTACAAGTTAGTTTGTAAATAGTTTCAGCTATGAAATAGAATGTTCTGAGTCAGAATCACAGTATAGTTTAGTATAAAATAGCATGCTCAATACTATGGGACTAGGTATCTAGTGGGCTGGAGGGATGCTTAATTTTATGTGTTAATTTGACATAGATCATGGTGTCCAGTTCTTGGGTCAAACAACAGTCTAGATTTTGCTATGAAGGTATTGTTTCTGTGTGATTAACAGTAAAATCAAGGGTCATTGAGTCAAGTAGCTTACTCTCCATACTGTGGGTGGGACTTGTCCAACTGGTTGAAAACCTTAAGAGCAAAGGCTGAGGTTTACCCTAGGAGGAAGGTATTTGAACATAACTGAAACACAGAAACATCTCCTAGGTTTCCTATCTGCCTGCTGTCCCCAAAAGAATTGGGAATCAAAATCACAACTTCAGCTCTTGAATTTCCAGCCTGCTGGAATAATTCTTAAGATAAATTTCTCTTTCTTTCTCTCTCTCTCTCTCTCTCTCTCTCTCTTTCTCTCTCTCTCTCTCTAATATATATATATATATTAATATACTAATAACTCCTTAAAATAAATCTTTCTAAATATATATATAATCTCTATATATACACATATATATCTTAGCATGCATTATATATATATATATGTGTGCGTATATATAGTTATAGATATGTATCTATATAGATAACTAGATATCCTACTGGTTCTGTTTCTCTGGAGCACCCTGACTAATAAAGCCAGTAACCAGG
>SJYF01002266.1:62746-75324 GCA_006410515.1 Procapra przewalskii | reverse complement strand
ATTTTCCTGCCCTAAGGCACTACATTTAGGGGTAATTGACTATATAGCAATGAAAATTTGATCCATGTGGTTTCCAAGATAACTGTGTATGGGTTCAGTTCAGTTCAGTTCAGTTCAGTTCAGTCGCTCAGTCGTGTCCCACTCTTTGCAACTCCATGAATTGCACATGTCAAACTCCCTATTCATTACTGTCTCTCGGAGTTCACTCAGACTCATGTCCATCAAGTCAGTGATGCCACCCAGCAATCTCATCCTCTGTCATCCCCATCTCCTCCTGCCCCCAATCCTCCCAGCATCAGAGTCTTTTCCAATGAGTCAACTCTTTGCATAAGGTGGCCAAAGTACTGGAGTTTCAGCTTTAGCATCATTCCTTCCAAAGAAATACCAGGGTTGATCTCCTTTAGAATAGACTGGTTGGATCTCCTTGCAGTTCAAGGGACTCTCAAGAGTCTTCTCCAACACCACAGTTCAAAAGCATCAATTCTTCGGTGCTCAGCCTTCTTCACAGTCCAACTCTCACATCCATACATGACCACAGGAAAAACCATAGCCTTGACTAGACGGACCTTAGTCGGCAAAGTAATGTCTCTTTTGGATATACTATCTAGGTTGGTCATAGCTTTTCTTCCAAGGAGTAAGCATTTTCTAATTTCATGGCTGCAGTCACCATCTGCAGTGATTTTGGAGCCCCCATAAATAAAGTCTGACACTGTTTCCACTGTTTCTCCATCTATTTCCCATGAAGTGATGGGACCAGATGCCATGATCTTCGTTTTCTGAATGTTGAGCTTTAAGCCAACATTTTCAGTCTCCTCTTTTACTTTCATCAAGAGGCTTTTTAGCTCCTCTTCACTTTCTGTCATAAGTGTGGTGTCATCTGCATATCTGAGGTTATTGATATTTCTCCCGGCAATCTTGATTCCAGCTTGTGCTTCTTCCAGTCCAGCGTTTCTCATGATGTACTCTGCATAGAAGTTAAATAAACAGGGTGACATTATACAGCCTTGACGTACTCCTTTTCCTATTTGGAACCAGTCTATTGTTTCATGTCCAGTTCTGACTGTTGCTTCCTGACCTGCATACAGATTTCTCAAAAGGCAAGTCAGGTGGTCTGGTATTCCCATCTCTTGAAGAATTTTCCACAGTTTATTGTGATCCCACAGTCAAAGGCTTTGGCATAGTCAATAAAGCAGAAATAGATGTTTTTCTGGAACTCTCTTGCTTCTTCCATGATCCAGTGGATGTTGGCAATTTGATCTCTGGTTCCTCTGCCTTTTCTAAAACCAGCTTGAACATCTTGAAGTTCACGCTTCACGTATGGCTGAAGCTTGGCTTGGAGAATTTTGAGCATTACTTTACTAGCATGTAGATGAGTACAATTGTGTGGTAGTTTGAGCATTCTTTTGCATTGCCTTTGGAACTGGAATGAAAGCTGACCTTTTCCAGTTTGGTGGCCACTGCTGAGTTTGCCAAATTTGCTGGCATATTGAGTACAGCACTTTCACAGCATCATCTTTCAGGATTTGAAACAGCTCCATTGGAGTTTCATCACCTCCACTAGCTTTGTTCGTAGTGATGCTTTCTAAGGCCCACATGACCTCACATTCCAAGGTGTCTGGCTCTAGATGAGTGACCACATCATCATGATTATTTGGGTCATGAAGATCTTTTTGTACAGTTCTTCTGTGTATTCTTGCCACCTCTTCTTAATATCTTCTGCTTCTGTTAGGTCCAGACCATTTCTGTCCTTTATCAAGTCCATCTTTGCATGAAATATTCCCTTGATAGCTCTAATTTTCTTGAAGAAGTCTCTAGTCTTTCCCATTCTGTTCTTTTCCCCTATTTCTTTGCATTGATTGCTGAAGAAGGCTTTCTTATCTCTTCTTGCTATTCTTTGAAACTCTGCATTCAGGTGCTTATATCTTTTCTTTTCTCCTTTGCTTTTCACCTCTCTTCTTTTCACAGCTATTTGTAAGGCCTCCTCAGACAGCCATTTTGCTTTTTGCATTTCTTTTCATGGGGATGGTCTTGATCCTGGTCTCCCATACAATGTCAGGAACCTCATCCCATAGTTCATCAGGCACTCTATCTATCAGATCTAGGCCCTTAAATCTATTTCTCACTTCCACTGTATAATCATAAGGGATTTGATTTAGATCATATATGGGTTACAAAAGAGAAAAATAAAAATAAAAATGAAAAATTACCTCGATGACTACAAAATGTGAATGCTAGTGATAGACCTGATGTATTTGGGAGCAAAAGCACCTTGGCCCCAGGAGCCAAATAAAATTTGCTTTTGGTATATTAAGGAAAGAGTAGAGCATTCAAATATTAGGACATGTAGGGTTAGAAATGAGGTCGTAGCTGAAAATATATATTTAAGAGAAGTTTATATACTTTAAATATATAGCAGCTTAAAGTTTTTTTCATTCAATATATCAATCAAAATATGACAAATGATTCCCAATAAGTTGTTTTCTATGAAAAATACCATCCTGTTATTTGAAGATTTAGGACTGGGGCTTCTGACTTGATTCAACAGATAAAGCACTATTTATTTATTTTTTTTTCTTTATTTCACTATCATCAAATGTATAAAAAAGGAACTATTAGATTATGAGGTTAAATGCTGCTTTCATAACTTTCTATACTTTAAGAGGATACTTTCATTATTGTACAAATATATATTTGACTAAAATTAGACAAGTAAAAACACTAGAGATCAGCATGTGTGGCTGAAAAATGGGATTTTAAATGACTGACATGGAAATCAAAACTATATTTTTATATTTGAGAACACATTTTTTTTAGATTGAGTCTAGCAATGAGGTCTAACAAATTAAATTCTAAAATGTTGCATTTTTATATATGATTTGTCATAATCACCCTTATTTTTTCATAATTAGTACAACACTACTCAGATCTGATAAATTCAAATTCAAAATCCTGATTTCCCCGTTCCAACCTGAATAGGCTGTTGAATTGGGGAACTTTACTAATTTATTAATATTTTCTAATATTTCTTAAGCATAAGTTTATTTGTAAAACTAATATAATATATTCTAATAAAACAAATATAATGGCTGCCATCTATGGCGTCGCACAGAGTTGGACATGACTGAAGCAACTTAGCAGCAGAATATATTCTAATACTTATATATTAGGTACTACTTATCTAGTTCAATGAAGAAATGCAAATAAAATCCTTAGCACAAATATTATATATAATTAATACTTAACCAATATCAAATATTATGATTTTTTTCTCTTCAAATTCTGTTCCTCAAAGCACTTATCTTTTGGAGATATGTCAATTAGCAACTAAATGAAAGAAAAAAAGAAAATAAACAGTCCAATTGAAAAAATGGGCAGAAGACCTGAATAGACATTTTTCCAAAGATGATATGCAGATAGCCAATAGGCACACAAAAAGGTGCTCAACAATGCTAATTATCAGAGAAATGCAAATCAAAACCACAGTGAGATATCAGCTCATACCTGTCAGAATGACCATCATCAAAATGAACAAAATTAAATGTTGGCTAGGAAATGGAGAAAAAGAAACTCTCCAGAAAACAACTACTTTTGCTTCATTGACTACACCAAAGCGTTTGACTGTGTGGATCACAGCTAACTGTGGAAAATTTGAAAGAGAGGGGAATACAAGACCACTTACCTGTTTGGTCCCTGAGGAAACCTGTATGCAGCATAAGAGGCAACAGTTAGAACTGGACATGGAACGACAGACTGGTTCAATATTGAGAAAGAAGTATGACAAGGCCATATATTGTCAACCTGCTTATTTAACTTTTACCCAGAGAACATCATGTGCAATGCCAGGCTGGATGACCCACAAACTGGAATCAAGATTACCAGGAGAAATATCAGTAACCTCAGATATGCATATGACATCCCCGTAAAGGCAGAAAGCATATTCAAAAGCAGAGACATTACTTTGCCGACTAAGGTCCGTCTAGTCAAGGCTATGGTTTTTCCAGTAGTCATGTATGGATGTGAGAGTTGGACAGTGAAGAAAGCTGAGCACTAAAAAATTGATGCTTTTGAACTGTGGTGTTGGAGAAGACTCTTGAGAGTCCCTTGGACTGCATGGAGATCCAACCAGTCTATTCCAAAGGAGATCAGTTCTGGCTGTTCTTTGGAAGGAATGATGCTAAAGCTGAAACTCTGGTACTTTGGCCACCTCCTGTGAAGACCTGACTCATTGGAAAAGACTCTGATGCTGGGAGGGATTGGGGGTAGGAGGAGAAAGGGACGACAGACGATGAGATGGCTGGATGACATCACCGACTCGATGGACATGAGTTTGAGTGAACTCCAGGAGTTGGCGATGGACAGGAAGGCCTGGCATGCTGCAATTCATGGGGTCGCAACGAGTTGGACACAACTGAGAGACTGAACTGAACTGATCTGAACTGAAAGGCAGAAAGTGAAGAGAAACTGAAGAGCCTCTTAATAAAGGTGAAAGAAGAGAATGAAAAAGCTGGCTTAAAATTCAGCATTCCAAAAACTAAGATCATGGCACCCAGTCCCATCACTTCATGAATAATAGATGGGGGAAAAATAAAAACAATGACAGACTTTATTTTCTTGGGCTCCAAATTCTTTGCTGATGGTGACTGCAGTTATAAAATTAAAGATGCTTGCTCCTTGGAAGAAAAACTATTACAAACCTATATAGCATATTAAAAAGCAGAGACATTACCTTGCTGACAAAGGTTCATATAGTCAAAGCTATGGCTTTTCCAATAGTCATGCATGGATGTGAGAATTGGATCATAAAGAAGTCTGACTGTCAAAGAAATTATCCTCTCAAAGTCTGGTGCTGGAGGAGATGGACTTTTCAGCATCCCATGGACAGCAAGGAGATCAAACCAGTCAGTCCTAAAGGAAATCAACACTGAATATTCACTGGAAGGGCTGATGCTGAAACTGAAACTCCAATATTTTGGCCACCTGATGCAAACAGCCAACTCATCAGAAAATACCCTGATACTGGGAAAGATTGAGGGCAGGAGGAGAAAAAAGCGACAGAGAATAGGAAGGTTGGATGGCATCACTGACTCAATTGATACGAGTCTGAGCAAACTCTGGGAAATAGTGAGGAACAGGAAGCCTGGCATACTGTTATCCATGGGGTTTCAAAGAGTCAGACATGGCAGAGCGACTGAACAACAGTATACTATTGCTGGGAATGTAAGTTGGTGCAACAACTTTTGAAACAGTTTGGAGGTGCCTCAAACGACTAAAAATAGAATCATGATATGATGCAGTATTTCCACTATTTGGTATATATTTGAAGGAAAGGAAAATACTAATTCAAAAAGATATATACACCACAATGATCATAGCAACATTATTTACAATAGATATGGAAGCAACCTCAGTGTCCATCAACCGATGAATGAATAAAGAATGTATTGTATACATTAAATATTGCAAAACATAAAATTCAGTAATTTGATTGGTTGTATATTTTGTTATATCTGCCTTTACTATGTGAAAATATGGCAGTTTGATTTTATTATTTCTTAAGTATGAGAAACTTCTCTATGTTAATGATTTTAAGTAAGCAAATGTATTAAAACTCATTGCTGATAGTGTCATAAATATAGAACTTAAAAAAAATTATCTCAGACATGTCTTGATAACTTTGGAACAACTAAAAATGTCATAATAAAACTAGATAAAAAGATTATTTCTTGGAAAAGAATCTCAGCCCACAAAGATTGACAGTAGTTAAATTGGAAGAAAAATAGGACTGCCAAGAATAACTTAGTTAACACTGACATTCTATGCAAAAGTATTTAAAGTATTTCAAATTTTTGTTCATATATGATGGGGAGGTTAAAAATAAAGAGATGCTTAAATCAGGCTCACAATTGTGGTTTATATATAAAAATGCAATGGCCTTCAAAGTTAATATCATCCATACAATTAATTTAGAAACTAAATAAAACTGTATGAATTAAATGAAGCTTTTCTAGGCAATAAAACTTGCTTATAACTTTAATCGCTGAGTTGAAACAGATATTTGAAAATTCCTAAGAGAAATCCTAGGGTTTATTTTTAGAATGGTATCAGTGGACGTGTTTGATTTATTTTCTTCAAACTGACACTTTGTACAAAGTTTTCATGAAGTCTGCTAAGTCACTTCAGTCGTGTCAGTCTCTGTGTGACCCCATAGATGGCAACCCACCAGGCTCCGCCAACATTGGAGCGGGTTGTCAGTTTCATGAAGTCTAGGAAAAGTTAATTTAAATAGTTGCATTAAATAAGAAGGCAGACAATAGCCATGTGAGCTGCCTGGTAAGGAACTTGGGGTTCTGGCAATGTACTGTGACAATGTAATAGAACCAAATACAGAAGTACACAGAAATGTCTGGATAAAAAAACAGCTAGATTAATACAATCTCCAGGCAATGCTAGAATGACTTATATTAGTAGAAGTATTCTAGTCCCCTAAATTTCAAATCATAGAAAGGATCAAGGAGTTCATTTTATAAATGAACTAAGAGGAGGTCAGGAAAATTCCCTAAGATCTTTAATAATTAATGCAAAGTTCAAATCTTATCTCAAGGCTTCAAATTTCTAGTCTAATGTTCTTTTTGCCTTTGTCATCTCATTTTTCAAAGAGGTAGTATCTGAAGTGTGGCTTTTTAGAAATTACTAAATTCTTTAAAACATGTTTTCTTGTGATGACTAAAGTTCATACCAGTGATTTCATCAAGCTACTAAATATTTCCCTAATTAAGTACAAAAATAAACATTATCTTTATAATCATGAAGGGATATTAATCCCTTAAACATTATAATTCATGAAGGGATATTAACATCTTATCTATAAAGAATAAATTAATATGAGTTAAAATTGCATTATCTATACTTGATATCAAGGCTTCCCTTGTGACTCAGACTGTAATGCATCTGCCTACATTGTGGGAGACCCAGGTTTGATCCTTGGGTCGAGAAGTTCCCCTGGAGAAGGAAATGGCAACTGGCCACTCCAGTATTCTTGCCTGGAAAATCCTGTGGACAGAGGAGCCCAGTAGGCTATAGTCCATGGGGTCACAAAGAGTCAGACACAACTGATTGACTTCATTTCACTTCACTTCACTTCATACCTGATATCTGCTTCCCTGGTGGCCCAGATGGTGAAAAATGCCTGAAATTTAGGAGACCTGGATTTTATCTCCTGGGTTCGGAAGATCCCCTGGAGAAGGGAATGGCAACCCACTCCAGTATCCTTTCCTGGAGAATTCTATGAATGGAGGAGCCTGGTGGGCTACAGTCCATGGGGTCACACAGAGTCTAACATGACTGAGTAACTAACACTTTGACTTTCACTTTCATATCTGATGTTTAGAATAAGTATGGCAGTTCAACTATGCGAGAAACTTCTTTGCAATAAAGTGAGAAATGTTTATATTTTTCACTACATTTGTCTTAAAATATCAGGGATCAAAGAATATCTTTTAAACTGTACACACATAGGCCTTCCCTGATTAAGTAAAGGAGGTAGACAGATAAAGCCATGAAAATACCATCTTGTCTTTCTTATTCCCATAGAAAATTAGATGAAACCAAAAGACTATCTCATTGCAAGAATACACAAGAGAACTGTACAAAAAAGATCTTCAAGACCCGGATAATCATGATGGTGTGATCACTCATCTAGAGCCAGACATCCTAGAATGTGAAGTCAAGTGGGCCTTAGAAAGCATCACTACGAACAAAGCTAGTGGAGGTCTTGGAATTCCAGTGGAGCTGTTTCAAATCCTGAAAAATGATGCTGTGAAAGTGCTGCACTCAATATGCCAGCAAATTTGGAAAACTCAGCAGTGACCACAGGACTGGAAAAGGTCAGTTTTCATTCCAATCCCAAAGAAAGCCAATGCCAAAGAATGCTCAGACTACCACACAATTGCATTCATCTCACATGCTAGTGAAGTAATGTTCAAAATTCTCCAAGCCAAGCTTCAGCAATATGTGAACCATGAACTTCCTGATGTTAGCTGGTTTTAGAAAAGGCAGAGGAACCAGAGATCAAATTGCCAACATCCCCTGGATCATGGAAAAAGCAAGAGCGTTCCAGAAAAACATCTATTTCTCCTTGATTGACTATGCCAAAGCCTTTGACTGTGTGAATCACAATAAACTGTGGAAAGTTCTGAAAGAGATGGGAATACCAGACCACCTAACCTGCCTCTTGAGAAATCTGTATGCAGGTCAGGAAGCAGCAGTTAGAACTGGACAAGGAACAACAGACTGGTTCCAAATAGGAAAAGGAGTACGTCAAGGCTGTATATTGTCACCCTGCTTATTTAATTAACTTCTATGCAGAGTACATCATGAGAAATGCTGGACTTGAAGAAACACAAGCTGGAATCAAGATTGCCAGAAGAAATATCAATAACCTCAGATATGCAGATGACACCACCCTTATGGCAGAAAGTGAAGAGGAACTAAAAATCCTCTTGATGAAAGCGAAAGAGAAGAGTGAAAATGTTGGGCTTAAAGCTCAACATTCAGAAAACAAAGATCATGGCATCTGATCCCATCACTTCATGGCAAATAGATGGGGAAACAGTGTCAGATTTTTTTGGGGGGCTCCAAAATCACTGTAGATGGTGATTGCAGCCATGAAATAAAAAGATGCTTATTCCTTGGAAGAAAAGTTATGACCAACCTAGATAGCAGAGAAAAGTTACTTTGCCAACTAAGGTCTGTCTAGTCAAGGCTATGGTTTTTCCATTAGTCATGTATAGATGTGAGAGTTGGACTGTGAAGAAGGCTGAGCACTGAAGAATTGATGTGTTTCAACTGTGGTGTTGGAGAAGACTCTTGAGAGTCCCTTAGACTGCAAGGAGATCCAATCAGTCCATTCTTAAGATCAGTCCTGGGATTTCTTTAGAAGGAATGATGCTGAAGCTGAAACTCCAGTACTTTGGCCACCTCATGAGAAGAGTTGACTCATTGGAAAAGACTCCGATGCTGGGAGGAATAGGAGACAGGAGAAGAAGGGGACGACAGAGGATGTGATGGCTGGGTGGCATCACTGACTCAATGGACGTGAGTCTGCGTGAACTCCGGGAATTGGTGAGGGACAGGGAGGCCTGGCATGCTGCGATTCATGGAGTGGCAAAGAATCAAACATGACTGAGCAACTGAACTGAACTGAACTGATCTCATTTGTTAAAATCCCATCATCCTTCTCTACTCTGGTTGTTTTCAAACTTTAGCTGTATCAGAATCATCTTGTTGAAGGAAAATTGCTGACCTCACACCCAACTTTTCAGATTTAGCAAATATGTGATGGAACCTGAGATTAATATTTTAATCAAACTCCTTGATGATGTTGATGCTGCTGTCTGATAACACACTTCAAGAATCACTGCTTCACTCCATTTAGTTTATATCTATTCTCATTTAAGCAGTTATACATAATTATGTAAATTAATCATTAATGTAGTTGTCAATATATGTTTATTTTTTAGGCTATTTTTCTATTTAATAAATTGAGAAAAATATTGACCTGGATTTATATTCATATCCACACTTCCCCATTGCTTAAAAATACAGTGTGCTTCAGCTTGTTCAAACAGTTATTATGAGATCCCAATTCCATGTGATTTTAACCTATATTTCTCACTATAATATGAGGCCATTTCTTTCCATTTAAATATATCTCTAAATGGGAAATAATAGTGCTTTTGCTTTATAACAATTATTTTTGTGTATTTAATGATTTACATTGAATAGATAATTGAGTATCTCCTCAAAATTTCACCCATGAACAAACACTGATTGCAGGTCTTGATGGAAGAGAACAAAATGGTGAGTTGTGAAATACAGCCTGCCAGGGTGCTGTGGGATCTATTAAATCACCTTGGTTTTTCTTCTACAGCCTGAATTACCAGCTCATTTATTTTTTCTTCCTTCAACTTCTCAGAGATTTCACCTGTTAAATTGCTCTCCCTTTGATCCTACTCAGCTTTTCACAATCTAATTGAAATGTGGAACCAAAAAACGGACTCACAGAGAGTGAAATATTTTTTGAGTTTGTACATTCACTAAAACAGTTGAAAGTGTGTGTGTTTGTGTGTGTGTGTAGCTTCTTCTCAACTCTTATGAGGGCAGTGAATTTTTTTCTGATATAACTCATCCTCAAAAGTACTCCTGATTTACTTTTAGATCAAGTCATTAAGAATTTAATATTATTTAATGGTCTATCAAATATGGAATTGTTGGAAAACAAAATCAAATCTTTGTAGACATGACAAAATTCTTACAAGGATAGTACTGAAATTTACTGGCAGTAAATTTCATGATAAATACAGTACCATAGGCATTTCTGCAATGGCACCCCACTCCAGTACTTTTGCCTGGAAAATCCCATGAACGGAGCAGCCTGGTGGGCTGCAGTCCATGAGGTCTCTAAGTGTCAGACACAACTGAGAGACTTCACTTTCACTTTTCAGATCATGCACTGGAGAAGGAAATGACAACCCACTCCAGTGTTCTTGCCTGGAGAATCCCAGGGACTTATGAGCCTGGCGGGTTGCTATTTGTTGAATTATGAAACTCACAGGACAATCCCTAAAGTCAATTGTGATTATTATCAATATGCTTTTACCTGAAAAGCATCATTCTTAATGAATTGCTTTTAGAACTTAAGTTAACCTTGTGTTCTGTAAACTGCTGAAATACAAGGCTTCTAGGCACTAAAGATCACAAAGAACTTGCTGTGGGGTTATTTGAATGAAAACTCTTATTCTTAAGTTCAAAACTATGAATATGTAAATAGAGTACATTTCCTTTGCAAGACTCCTAGAAATTAGAGTTGCCAGGAACATTAGAATCTATCCTGCAGTATTTGAAAAGATAACCTCCAGGCCATTAAAATCTTAAGAAGCACCATTGCTTACCCACATTTTTTACCCATTTGCAAATGGGCTTCTCTGTTACCGGAATTTTAAGAACTTTGTTACTGATTTTTTTTTAATTTATATTTTGCATTATAAATCACAAATAAAGTGAATCAGTGTAATCCCATTATAAAGTTAACAAAATTATTTATCCTAGAGTTATTTTACAATTAACATAATAATTTATTTTTTAAGTGACTATTTGTTATGCATTATAGCAAAAATGAAATATTCTGCCGAGTCTTATAGAGAAGCACTAGTTAATGCAAATAATCAATTAACAATCTTTTACACATTACCAGTCATCTAACTGGCTTCTCTTCTTTTTTGAACATGTTTTGTGTTATCCAGCTTAACAGAAAGAGGAAGGAAAGGGGAAAAAAATCTTCTCTTTGCTTTTGCTATAGTAAACCAGTACAAATAATTACCCAAAGTGTGCTTTTTAGCTCTAATCTTACATATCACAAGTTTGATTTTGCTCTTGGCTCTGAGGTTTTGTTCTACTTTGATGAAAGAATACTTCTTTGCACCCAGGATAAAGTTCATAGTGTGCATTTATGATCAAAATAGCAGACTCATACAGTATTTATTTATGTCTGTTACTTTACATATAAAAATAATTAGAAACTATTTGCAATAGAATGACATGTTGAAAATGAATAACTTTAACTGGACTAACATTTATTTTTTGCTCCAATTCTGATAGCTTATGGTGAACAATGTTGGAGTAGTGATTTCTGAAGAAGATTTAGCTTCAGGACCAGGGACCAGGCTTGATCACTTAAGAAATTTTGTGTAGCAGAGTCTTATTAAAGTGAAAGATGACAGAAAATGCTTTCTTACAAACATCAGAAGGGAGATGGAGAGTGCCCCCACTGGCTAGTCTTATCAAGGCCTTATATACTTCTCCAGACCCACTCCCCCAACATACATCTTAAAATAACAAGATTTTAGAACTAACAATAGAAAGGTCTTACCAGACTCTCTCCCACAACAAACCTCTTAAGATAACAAGATTATTCCAAAGTTTCTTGTTAAAGAGAACCCCACTCCAGTACTCTTGTCTGGAAAACCCCATGGACGGAGGAGCCTGGTGGGCTACAGTCCATGGGGTCGTAAGAGTCAGACATGACTGAACGATTTCACTTTCATTTTTCACTTCCATGCATTGGAGAAGGAAATGGCAACCCACTCCAGTGTTCTTGCTTGGAGAATCCCAGGACAGAGGAGCCTGGTGGGCTGCCGTCTCTGGGGTTGCACATAGTCAAACACGACTGAAGTGACTTAGCAGCAGCAGCAGTCCTTGAGCAAGACACATTGTTATATTGACTAAGACAAAGCAATGTAGAAAAAAAAAAAAATGTTTGTCCTTTTCTCCTTGAGAGCCCCAGACCACTTTCTCCTCCTCAGGGACCTGGACTTCATATCAACCTACCTAAGAATTGACTTTCAATTCCTGGCCATTTTAGAGATTTCAACACAATGATATAAAAGAATCATATTTTATAAAGTAAGTAGACTTCCTCCATGCCAAGAAAGTAGTATATTTCAATAACATAAAAGCTTACATAATTGTTCTCTTTGCATTAACTATAGATTTTTAAGAGTCTTGTTTTACACTTTTGGTTT
>SJYF01002266.1:337-12071 GCA_006410515.1 Procapra przewalskii | reverse complement strand
GGAAAGTATGTGCTATAGAAAGGAGTTGACAAAGTTCATTCACATGATAAAACCATTCAACCAAATCAGAAATAATTTATCTCAGAATAATCCATTTTTTGACTCTAATAAATAGGTTAATAAGTATCCTGTGAAAACTTCCCTCTTCTAAACTCTAGTTTCAAAAGAGAAAAAAAAAAATGCCAACCTGCTCAGAATATCTTGGTAAATCTCTCTGACTTTACTTCAGAGGATCTTGGATTTAGGAACAGTGCATTCCTGACTGTGCTTTCGGTTATTCACCTGGAGTGTTGCATACCTGACATAACACACAGTAATAAAATGCCAGTGAGAAGAATGCCTTTCCTCTGCAAAACAGAAGCATGGCCATGGAAGGAGAGGTGCAGATCAACAGCTAGTAGATTGATTCAGTTTTGGAAAAGTCTACTTGTGGAGCTGAGAATGTGCAGTTTGCTATCCACACCTCTGCTAGCATCTGGAAAGTCTTCCTTTTCTTTAATGTGAAGACAATGACTTAAAATCTTCTACCTTGTTTTTTTTCTCACAATCTGTTAAATTTTATTGTCATCATTTAGAAATACTGACTTGCAGAATGCCTGGAGAGAGGATGTGTTGTCTACGTATTTTGTATTAAAGCAGGAATGAAAGTAAATTTTGAAAATTACATTTACATGTCTGAATTTAATGTCATACAAAAGGTGACTGTCTTCCCCGGTGACTCAGACAGTAAAGAATCTGCTCACAGTGTAAGAGATTGGGGTTCGATCCCTGGGTTGGGAAGATCCCCTGAAGAAAATGACAACCCACTCCAGTATTCATGCTTGGAAAATCCCATGGACAGAGAAGCTTGGCGGACTACAGTCCATGGGATTGCCAAGAGTTGGACACAACTGAGCAACTAACACAGACAAAATGTCCCCAAATTGTTAAATAGTTGATTTATGGGGCCCAGGATAACAGTTGTTCAGCCACATCATATTGACCTTATCTCTGATTCCTTACATCGGGGTAAATGGTACCAGTGCAGACCTCTGAGTCCAAGATTCACTTTAAGCTGGCAGGGCCTTCCTTCATGTGCCAACAACACTTCATTTTCAGCCCTGAGACTCCTCCTACACAGTGGACCCTTATAGCAGCAGAAGGGCCTCCAAAACATGGGGAAGGAGTCATTCAGGGGCAATTCTCAACCTATAGAAAACAAGAGCTGATGGGAGAGGCAAATAGCATTGGGAGTCATTCTGTGTGCTTCTCAGAAGGTCCTAGCAAAACAAGGCTTTCATGGCGATGACCTGAATAATTTGCCTTTATATGGAATTGTTTTCCTTCTCCATCTCACTCTCTATTCTCTCCAGCTTTTATTCTCTTGGGGTAACATAATGAACTAATTTCACCCAACTCCCTGTTTTAAGATGTTCATTCAGAGGAACACAAGCTATGATATTATTAATAGTAGTAACCCTATAACAGATGCTCAGGATTCTAGAACTGTTTTACTCATAGATTAAACAGTAAAGGAAGACTTCCCAGATGGTGGGGAGCAAGATTATGATAACCCCTTCACAATCATTAAGACACTCTCTATAATGAATTTGGGATAAAGAGCAGGTGGATTATGCACTTGAAAATGTTTTATTTGCGTTCTTTCTGTAACTCCTTTGGTAACTTCATTCATTACTTTGTTAACTATTAACTGCTTTGTTAATTTCTTTTAGAAGTCAAGAATAAGGAGAAATGACAAGTTCACTTCAGTCAAGTATCAACTTAGGAAATGTTGTGAAATCCAGAATTTCTGCATGGCAGTGTTTAAAAAAGACTATTATCTCAATGATCTGGGTTAGACTGGGACACAGCCGCTCACTTTTGTGTCTGAAAATGGATTGCTGCTGCTTTACAATCTTACTCATCTTGCTTGGAGAATCCCAGGGATGGGGGAGCCTGGTGGACTGCCATCTATGGGGTCACACAGAGTTGGACACGACTGAAGTGGCTTAGCAGCAGCAGCAGCAGGAATATTCTGAGTTGTGAGTTGTGTACACACTCAGAGGTTAAAGCATCTACCTATATACATATATATAATTTGTTGTATATATAATATATATATATAATATAGAGGAAAGATTATCCCACTGTATACATAACTGTCTTGTCAGTAACAAATATCTTGAAGGGTTGAGGTCTTGGGAGATCGGATAAAAGGAGATCAGACAAGAGAAATATGAATGACATAGAAAATTTATGTGTATTTGTATATCTCATGTTAATGCCCATGGAAGATCATTCACTGCACAAAAAGCACTTAACCAACCAGGGGGACTAAAGAATCTTTTCTTTAAAGAAAGGATCATTACATCTCATCCTTACCACTACTTGTGTGATAAGCCATTAAAAAAGTGAATCAATTGTAGAAGGGATAAAATATATGCTTTGGTTCAACAGCTTGAAGAAGGAAATGGTAACCCACTCCAGTATTCTTGCCTGGAGAACCCCATGGACGGAAAAGGCTGGTAGGCTACAGTCCACGGGGTCGCAATGAGTCAGTGACGACTGAGCGACTTCACTTTCACTTTCACTTTCTACAGCTTGGGGTACTTCTAATCAAAGAGTACCCCAGAACTGATGCTGCTGAATATTCAATCTGTCACCATAAACATAAATTGATAGGTCACTTGTCCTTATTATTAAACAAATACATAAAAATATGTGACAATAAGAAAGGTAGAAATTTGTGTTACAAGACAAAGCAACAGGATATGCAGAAAAGGTCTGAGGGAGATGGATGTCTTTTTATGTGGATGAAAAAGAGTTGCTTATCAGAAAAGGTGAGATTTGAGCAGAGATCTTGAAGAAAAGAGGAGGAAAAAGAAGATGAATATCTGGGGAAAAAACATTTCAGGAAATGAGAAATGCAAGTTCAGTTCTTGGTGCGGAAGCAGGCCCAGTGTTAAGGATTAGTAACTGGAGGCCAGTGTGGCTGGAGTATCTTAATGAGGAGGAGAGTGTTGAGCTATAAGTTCTAAAACAAACAGGGACTGGGATGAGTTTAGGACCATTTATAAAATCCTAAGCTCATGAGTATTATTATGAGTGAAATGAGAAGCTACTAGAGATTTTGAGATTCTGAGAAGGGTAAAGTAAAAGTGAAAGTTGCTCAGTCATGCCAAGCTCTTTGCGACGCCATGGACTGTACAGTCCATGGAATTTTCCAGGCCAGAATACTGGAGTGGGTAGCCTTTCCCTTCTCCAGGGACTCTTCCTAACTCAGGGATAGAACCTAGGTCTCCTGCAATGCAGCCAGATTCTTTACTGACTGAGCTATGAGGGAGCCCCTGAGGAGGGTAATCTTGACATAACTGAAAATTTTAAAGGATCTCTCTGTGAGGAATGCCTCCTCTGTGGGTTAATATTAATAACACACACACATTGTATAGGAAGCTATTCTAAGACATTGACCCATGATCATGACTTAGACTATGTTACTATAGGGAAAGGTGGAAAAGAAGTGGTCAGCTCTGGATATGAATGTGTAAAGGAACATTCATGCACAACTTTGTAAAAGGTTTACCAAATTAGAAGGCATATTAGAAGGATAAATATAAAAGACCTCTTTCACTCTCAAATTTCTTGCTTATTAATTTCAAAGATATTAATTAGAATATACCTTTTTAATCTGAATAATTAGTAGCCTAATTTAGACTAAGTACACATTCACATAAATATGCATAAACATATGCATATGTAAATATATATATATATATCTTGATTAAACTCACAATTCTTTTCCTTCTATCTTTTGATTAAACATAAATATTAGGGTAAATGTGATTTGTGACTTGGATCTTTTTTTTTCACCATATGTCTCAGATATTTCCTAAAATCTTATACTTTAAATTAAGAATATTTATGTATTTATACATGTTGGTCTTGAATGCATATGTACTTTTGAGGAATTGCATTCTTTATATTGACAGTCTTTTAATATTCAAAAGAAAATATGAAAAAGGAGGAGACTTTTTAAACCTTACAAGTTTCTGCTTATAAAACAGGCAATCTTACTGCGACTTTGGAAGAGATTGTTTTTATGTCATGATTTCAACTGATGTGCTTTCAGATAGCCTGCAACCTGGATACATCAACATGATGTGTGAGATGCGACAGCTGAGATGTGATTCATTTCCATGTAGACACACTGTCTTCAACTTTTCCAATAAAGTTTATTGAAAAGTGCTCTTGTTAAAAAGATCAACTTTCTTCTCTCAATAATCTTTTTTGCTTTCCTTTGATGTTAATATTTGTAGCCCTTTGCACTGGCTTTCTATTAGTATTTTAAATTGGAACTTGAAATGACTTCTCTAAAGATAAGAGTCCAGGCACCAGGGATGCTGACCCCCATTCACCCTAGGGAGTTCATGGGGAGTTCTTGCCTCTCAGAGTTTTTCTACTGAAATCTGCATATTCCTGGCCTCTAAAACCTCCTGGAGACTTATGTCATCCTGAGCTCTCCCTGGTGCTTTGTTCTAGCCTCCCTTGCTGTAGTTGCCACTTATATATTTTCTATCACTTCATGGTTTAGCAGATGGAGAAATTAAAATATAATGAATTTATAGAGTTGAACTCAACACAGTAATGATGTTTCACACAAATGCACCTTCTACCAAACAACAATATGCATAGTTGGCACAATGGTTCTGCAGTTAAAACACAGAAGAGAAAGCCGGTTGTTGATTCTGTGTGCGTTACCTCAAGTTACCCAAATAATGTTTTTCAAGTCAGTACATACTTTCTTCTGTCTGTGTATTCATAACATGTATATGTACATATGTGGTGGACGTACAGGATTTTATACAGGATTAATTAGGATGCCTTTGCTTCCCTGGTGGCTCAGAGGTTAAAGCGTCTGCCTCCAATGCGGGAGATGTGGGTTTGATCCTTGGGTCGGGAAGATCCCCTGGAGAAGGAAATGGCAATTCACTCCAGTATTCTTGCCTGGAGAATCCCATATACGGAGAAGCCTAGTAGGTTACAGTCCACAGGGTCGCAAAGAGTTGGACACGACTGAGCGACTTCACCTTTTGGATAAGGTGAAATTAGAGCAGGGACCTAAAGAAAAACAAGGAACAAAAATATAGATATCTAGAAAAAGAGCATTAAAGGAAGTGGGAAATTCAAAATTCTTCAAGGTAATATGGGCTCAGTGTGAAGGAATAACAGCCAGGAATTCAGTGTGGCTGGGATATCTGAATAAGAAAGAGATTATTCAAATCAGAGGTCCAAAACAGAGGCTAGGTCAATATAAGACCATTTATAAAATTCTAAGTTTGTAAGTGTGTATGCATATATGTATGAGCTATTTCATATGTATTCATAATTATCTGAGAGATGCCTTAGCTCAGTTTTCATACTATTCACATACACACACAGGGAATGTGTGTGGGGTTGTATGTAACACTGAGAGAAAAGACAACTTTGATTAGCAAATCTATAACTCTGGTTACCTGCTTTGTCATAGGAAAAAAAAATTTTTTAGATGGGAAGACATAATAGATTGCATCTCCAAATCTGATATTCAGTTTATACATGAGGAAAACAAATTCCAAAGAGGTGAAGTGACTTACCCAAGACAGATAACTAGTCATGGCAGAACAAGGATTAGCACTCAGATCCTCTGGCTTTCATTTAAACATCTTTTATGTACAAAACCATGGTTATTAATTGACTGGGATGTAAAGACTAGCAAGAAAATGATTTGGCTCTGAAATATGTAAAATTTATAGAAATAATTAATAAAGACATTTATAATTTACTATTATGAAAAAATATGCAACATGCAATATACTTGTAAATTCTTGAATTGTGAACAGAACTGAATATCTTAATAGCATCATCAAAACTAAACTAGTAAATCATATACATTTATATTCCATCTGTTGAAACAAGCTTTACTTGAGAGGAATAGCCCAGTTTTCCACAGGAGTGGATAGGAGGTTTGAAGTCAAAATACTGCCTCAAGCTAAGATCATATCTGCTGTTCAAGATTTTTCTCAAACTTCAGCAACAATGTGAATCATTGCCTGGATAAATAATGATTGTTGACTATAATCCATCACTCCCCCAAGACAAGGTGTTTCTCTGGATAAGACATAATAAAAGCTTTTGTTCAGGAAACTATGCTAAAATGAGGGGAGTATGAAGAATCTGGACCACTACACTGGAGCTAACCTAAGAAGAAACAGAAATACTTGTGCTCTGCTGAATCACCATAGCAATCATGAAGAGGCTGACAAACCTCAGGCATCAGGCAAGAATCATTTACAAAGGACAGAGGACCTACTGAAGACAGTGGGGAAAACAGGATCATCTGCCTTGGAATGCCATAGAAAAGAAGCATAAAATTAAAGGGACACTCCAAACACAGTAGGGGTAAGATTTGAAAAAGGAAGGTGAAAAATAGTCCTTTGGAATGTATTCAAAATTCACACAGAACAAATTGTCTCAGCCATACACATTTCATTTATCTGAATTTTTTTTTATTTTAAAGTAGGTACTTATTTCAGAACTTCAATATGACTGAAACATAATGTAAAGTAATGTAAGGATCTTTCAGCTTTATGTAAACACATTGTCCTTTACTTACGTAACAGCTGAAGAATTGTCCATTTGTTCCCCCCGGGAAATACGTGAATCTTGTACCTTATTTTTGTATGTATTCTTGGAGGGGCCTAATGTTTGAAATGAATGTACTGCTAAATTCCTGCATAATTTGTATTAGATGACTTTGAAACACAAGAATCAGCTCTAAAATTCTTAACTCATTCTATTTTCATCCTTTAAATCTTGGAGGATGGTGGTGGAAACAGATATTAAAATTGTCTTTCAGATGTATATGTCATAAGGTAGTTGCACAACCCATCTTTTAGTGAAAATATTTCAAATACATTTGCACACACTCTGTTTCTACAGTCAAGTGGCCAGCCTGAAAATCATTGAAATCATTAAAATTTGTGTTATATTTTCTTAAACTATGTAGTAATCATATCCAAATACATGTATACTGGTCTAAATGGAAAACTCAGCTCATAATTACTGCTCCCTTGGTGGCTGAGATGGTAAAGAGTCTACCTGCAATGTGGGAGACCTGGGTTTGATCCCTGGGTAAGGAAGATCCCCTGGAGAAGGAAATGTCAATCCATTCCAGTATTCTTGCCTGGAAAATTCCATGGGTGGAGGAGCCTGGCAAGCTACAGCCCATGGGATCACAAAGAGTCAGATATGACTGAGCAACTAACACACACACATAAACTCCTGCATCCGTATCCTGCTTTTCCTCATGAATTAGACACAAGTACTCACTGTAAGATCATTCAGACTCTTATTTGTAATATGAGTAAATTTTCTAGCTGCTATGAAACTGTTGAAAACCTCCTGATGTTTTCTTTTAAAATATTTTGTATCATCTTTTTTAAAGCTTTACTTTGGTTGAAAAATAAACTTTTTAAAAAACTAGCATATGAGGTTTTAAAATTACATTAACAATTCTAAACCCCAAATAAGTGTGAACTGTGTTACTTAATAAGAATGAAACTTTAGGCCAACATTCTTTTCTTAGAAAAGTATTTTTGTTAATCATAATCCATTAATTAACAAGCATCTGAATTATTGGTGGGCAAGAGTTCTTCAAAGATGACTGGGCAATTTTGTCCTTGAGACTAGAAAGAAGTTTCGGTGGCTAGATTCATTGGATAGAGAACTGGAATATTGTGGTTTCTGAGTTACCACATCAAAGTAGTGAAAACACAAGCATTAACAGAGTAAAAATAAAGTTCACAAGTGTTAACAGGAAGCATTTCCCTGGCTCAAGACTTCCTGCTAAATTGTAACTTGAGCGTAGAGAATTCTAAGATTTCTTGGGAGGCGATTCATCAGTTAACCTGTGCTCATTGGCGGAGTCTTATTGAAATCCTCTCGGCATGCCAGCCACCTCTACTCCCAAAGCTTATGTTCTTAACACACTGTTAATCTTTCCTCCTGGGCATCCTGGGAACACCTGCCAAACTCCTTGGCCAACAATGCTTAGTGTGGGGGTGCTAATGCCTGCCATGTTCAACGCTGCAGCCAAAGCTGCTGGCAAGGCTGTTACTGCAAAAGTTACTGGCACCAGTACCGTGGCTGCTTTCTGCTCTCAAAGTCCCAAGGAGATGTTTACACTTTAATTCAGTTGTTAATTACAGGCCTTTAAGACACAAACCTGAAGGGGATCAGAGAAAGAATCTCTGAATGACTTAGTTCTGATTTAGAATGTTCCTCTTGTTCTGGTCTTTGAGCAGCAACCAATTTTTGAACCTATCATCATATTTTCACTAAAAGTTCTACATTTCCTTCTCTAGAAATGTCTGAATGTGTGAGAAAGCTTAAACTCAAGCAAAAATGTCAGATCTAGCGAAGCAACTTCTAGTGACTGGAAGTAGCTATGGAAAGAAAAATAGTCTAGATTAATAAAGGTGTTTGCAGCTAAACAATTTCAGCTTAGTAGCCCATGAAACCATAAGAAATCTGTACAAAATGTTCTGGACATCTTATCTAGGAGAAATAGTTTAACTTATCAAAAAAATTGAACTGAAGGTTTGGATTAAAATTTACTGAATACTGCATTGAAAATAATTATTAGTTAAAAATAAAACACTAAATTTATTTTCTCATCAATCATAAACATTAGTTGTCAGCCTAAGACTTTATTACGTTAAAGTTCTGTTTTTTAACTTCAAATTTTTCTATGTGGAAAATTCTAAATTCCTGGTATATATAAGTATCACTCTGAAAAATACTGTTACTTGAAACTAAATCCTAAGGACTCTTGTGTGACTGCAGATGAAAAATGTTACCGGCCACATCACTAACAAAAGATGCAGCAGTCAAGAAATTTATCAGCCACTGCAGCTACCCCCCAACTGTGCATCCTGAGGGGATTCAGAAGAAAGAAAAACAGAATACTGGAAACAGAACTGCCATATGACCCAGCAATCCCACTGCTGGGCATACACACCAAGGAAACCAGAATTGAAAGAGACACTTGTACCCCAATGTTCATCACAGCACTGTTTATAATAGCCAGGACATGGAAGCAGCCTAGATGTCCATCAGCAGACAAATGGATAAGAAAGCTGTGGTACATATACACAATGGAGTATTACTCAGCCATTAAAAAAGAATACATTTGAATCACTTCTAATGAGGTGGATGAAACTGGAGCCTATTATATAGAGTGAAGTAAGCCAGAAAGAAAAACACCAATACAGTATACTAACACATATATATGGAATTTAGAAAGATGGTAATGATAACCCTGTATGTGAGACAGCAAAAGAGACACAGATGTATAAAACAGTCTTTTGGACTCTGTGGGAGAAGGCAAGGGTGGGATGATCTGAGAGAATAGCATTGGAATATGTATATTATCATATGTGAAACAGATCACCAGTTTAGATTTGATGCATGAGACAGGGTGCTCAGGGCTGGTGCATTGGGATGACCCACAGGGATAGGATGGGGAGGGAGGCAGGAGAGGGGTTAAGGATGGGGGACACATGTACACCCATGGCTGATTCATGTCAATGTATGGCAAAAAATGCTACAATATTGTAAAGTAAATTAAAATAAATAATTTTTTAAAAAGAATTAAAAAAAAACAGAATACTGGCCCTAGATATTTAAGGTGCACATCAAAGGAATTTTTATTTATTCATTTATTTATTTTATATTTTATTTTACAATACTGTATTGGTTTTGACATACATCAACATGAATCCACCATGTGTGTACATGAGTTCCCAATGGGCTCAGATTCTTTTACCTTCCTAAACATAGAAAAGTGCTAAATTTAACTTCAGATGTCTGTTTTTTCTTTAATTAGCAGTAATATTTTGATATTCTACTTCCTGTTTTGTTGATACTGTTTGCTTGTTCTGAAAAGCTACCATGTATCCTGTCTCCTCCTTTACTTATTCTGAGCAGTCCTTCAGAGCTGAGAAGAGGTCTTTCAGGCTAAGTTCTCTAGGAGGCTCCTGAATAAAGTTTAACTCTTAACTTTTAGTTTGAGCTTTTTTTTCTTTCTTTCTTTTTTGCAGTCAACAGGATACAAAATATAAGAAACTTTGAGTTTCTCACTGTCTCATTCAACCTACTTATGGAATATTTACCCAGACACTAGAAGAGAACTAGAGAAATTTCCATGATTACTTTAGCAGATTTTTTTTTTTTTGTTATCTGTCAACTTAAATGATAAATACAGCCTTAATAATTAAAATTTTGCTGTTGTTTAGTCACTAAGTTTTGACTGACTGCTTTGAGACCCCATGGAATGTAACCCATCAGGCTTCTCTGTCCATGGGATTTCCCAGTAAGAATACTGAAGTGGGTTGCTATTTCCTTCTCCAGGTGATCTTCCCAACCTGGGGCTTGAACCCATGTCTCCTGGGTCTCCTTCATTGGCAGGTAAATTCTTTACCACTGGGTTACTTGGGAAGTCCATGATAATTAAAATATTGCTGATTTAAAATAAAATGCATAACATGAGAATTGCAAGTTAAATTTTGTATGGGGCAAAATGGGGACTGCATCCCCAGATAGCTCTGAAAAACTGCTCCAAGGAGTCAGAGGAGGTCAGCAGATATGTGATTTTTCGAGAAGGAGGGATACGTGCACTTAAGCACATATTTTCCAGAAGGTTTCTGCTGGTCTCCTGATGTTTGTTAGTCATGAGGGACAGCCATCAGCATGAAGAATTTTGGTACTTTTCTAGATATGAGGAGATACAAGAATTTGGTTCATAAAATTGGCTTCTGAAAATGTCTTTCAGGAGGGCTTCCCTGGTTGCTCAGCTGGTAAAGAATCCATCTGCAATCCAGGAGATCATAGGTCGGGAAGATCGCTTGGAGAAGGGATAGGCTACTCATATCAATACTCTTGGGCTTCCCTCCTGATTAAGACAGTAAAGAATCTGCCTGCACTGTGGGAGACCTGAGTTCGATCCCTGGGTGGAGAAGATACCCTGGAGGAGGACATGGCAACCCACTCTAGTATGGGAAAGCAATACTGGATTCAGAAATCTATACTGGAGTTGGAAATCCACTCCAGCCTAATCTCATCTGGGAAATCCCATAGACAGAGGAGCCTGTGAGCTATAGTCCATGGGGTCGAAAAGAGTGAGACACCACTGAACAGCTGAGTATACAGCACAGATATATGGATATATAAGAAAAGTCAAAGTGAAGTCGTTCAGTCGTGTCAGACTCTTTGCGACCGCATGGACTGCAGCCTACCAGGCTCCTCTCTTCACGGGATTCTCCAGGCAAGAATACTGGAGTGGGTTGCCATTTCCTTCTCCGGGGGAATCTTCCTGACACAGGGTACGAACCCAGGTCTCCCACATTGCAGGCAGGCACTTTAACCTCTGAGCCACCAGGAAGTGGGGCCACAGGAACTGGATTCACAAAATTGGCTCCTGAAACTGAAAGGTCCGGGCAAGCTGGTTGAGGCAGGCCTGAGCCTGCCCGAACATGCCCAGACATGAACGCTGCAGACACACCCCTGACCAATCGGAAATCGGCACAGAGCCTGCGCTGACCCATCCCGGAGGCAAACTGACAGCCAGACCGACCAGTCAGGAACCGACACAGAGCCCCTGAACACCAATCATCGCCGAGCCTGCGTTTTCTTCCTCATATGAAAATCCCTCCCGGCC
>SJYF01002258.1:88330-101427 GCA_006410515.1 Procapra przewalskii | reverse complement strand
GAGGATGCAGAAAGGCCAGCAGGGACAGAAAGGGAAGGTGGCTCAGAAGTGGCAGGAGGCTCACAAGTGAGAGGCCACAGAAGGATCCAAGCGAGCAGGGTCTCACCACCCCTTTCCAATAGCTCTGTCAAAGCCAGTCCACACCTCCAGGGAGCCCAGCAAGCCCAAGTGGGACTTAGATACCACCTGGGGAGGCTGTGGGGGACCTGGGCCAGCACAGTCAGGGAAGGGCAGAGAGGAGAGGGATGGAGGAGGGGCTGAATTCCAGTCCCCCAGAAACCTGGCGCCCAGAAATCTTGAGTCAGAGCAGGAGACACATTCATGAGAGCAACCTTGAGCCTCAGGCATACAAGCGAGAAGGAAGGAGTGAGTCCCACAGCAAAAACACACACTCCTGCACCCGTGTCACTCAGAACTACTCTGGAGGAGAATGGGAGGATGGGGGAGAAAAACACACACATGCCTCTTTTTATATAAAATTTAATATTGAATTTGGTCATGAATTCATAAATACATGAGTATTTTGTACCTAATGGCCTTGTACTATCTGATATGTCCACAAAACTCTTCTAAGGTGAGAACTTCCAATGGAGACAAGAGTGAAAAGATAAACAACCACTAGTGAAACACTTAATCAAGTGCCTATCGTGGGTCAGGTGCTCTTTGGGTTGGATANTAAAACAGGGCACCTTCATGCTCTCATCAAGCTTGCCTTAAATCAACATGAACACTGACAAGGCTAATAGTTTAGTTGGGCACTAAGGAAGTCCTCTGAGAAAGGGATAAGGGATAAGAAGCCGTGCCAGTCTCCTGGCGAGACGAGGCCTGATATATGTGGGGGCTCCAGGGAAAACTCAAGAACTATGTCAGCATGCCTGAGGCAATCTCAGCTTACCGCCTCAGCATCAGAGGAGGCCTGAGGACCCTAGGATGCCTGTGAAGGAATCCCCAGAGGCCCCTGAAAACTGGCAAGAAGTCTGACCTCTCCTGAGGCTACAGGGGCGGTTTCCTGACGTCCCCGACATAACTGGAGAGGTCCCCGCAGCAACACGTGACAACCCTGTAACTCCTCAAATACATGTGTGTTGAGGCCCTTGGCCAATGTGGCCGCTCGTGGAAAACACACCTCCTTTTGAGAAACTCGAAAGTTTCCTTCACACCCTTGCTTTGAGCCAGGAAGTGTCCCATCCCACCCTTCCCCACAGAGGAAGATCTCCGAGGGTCCGGGGGTGACTCGTGAGGAGGCCCGTTTTCATCTGTGCAGCTCCAGATGAGGGTCCCTTTCCCTGCTCCGTCGGGAAAGCGTTCCGGGCACACCCTGACATCCCAGGAGTAATCGATGGCAGAAGGAGAGTGAAGGGAACCTCAGAGTTTGGAACCCCATTCCTCAAGGACCCCAAGTTCCTAGTTCACTCCAGACGAAACTGACTGCCCTGCACTGCCTCGATTGTCACCCCGAGACTTTACTCCCGACCCACTGGGACCTTTAACAGCCCTGACGTACTTCCAGGGCAAGCCTCAGATTCCTGGGTCCTATCCACGGGGTGGCTGACACTGCAGCTGAAGGTGGGGTGGCAAGCAGACGTTCCCCGCTCCAGGCTAGAGGAGGCCTGACCCCCTCTGGGGGCTCCAGTCATATGTTAATACCTATGATAGCATAGGCAAGGCAAGCTCAGGCTCCGGCCTCAGCACCAGACAAGGGCTGAGCATCCTGCAAAGACTGGGGAGGAATCCCCAGAGGCGCCTGTCAACAGGCATGGAGAGGTGCCTCTCTTGAGGTGACAGGGGCGGGTCCCTGAGTTCCCCATCATAACTCGAGAGTCCACTCCACAACTCGAGCAAAAACAGAAGCTTCTCCCCTGCAGGCGAGGTGAGGCCCTTAATTTCTGCAGAATCCCAGGGAAAATCTAACCTTCCCAGGGGGACCTCGATAGGCTCCTTCAAACCCTTTTTGTGACCCAGGAAGTTCCGATCCTCATCCTTCCCCAATCCTGAGGAAACCCGAGAGCCCCACCGTGACTCATGAGGAGCCCTGTTTTCCCTGCACAGCTCCAGATAAATGTTCTTTTCCCTGCTCCATCGGGAAAAGGTTCTCAGCGCTCCTGTTCATCGTTAGAGTATGCGCTGACAGCAGGAGGGTTGGGAGGAGCCTCAGGGTTTGGGCGACTCATCTCCAGAGCCACCAAATGCCTTGTCCACTCCCGATGGAGTCAACTGCCCTGCACTGCCTCCATTGCGGGCCCGAGGGTTGACTCCAGAGACACTGGCACCTGTGACACCACGGGGGTATCTCCAGGGCAAGACCCAGACCCCTGTGTCCACTTGACGGGGAGCCTGGCTCCGCTGCTGCAGCTAGCAAGGCAAGAAGACGTGCCAGTCTCCTGACGAGACGAGGCCTGATATATGTGGGGGCTCCAGGGAAAACTCAAGACCTATGTCAGCATGGCTGAAGCAAGCTCAGGTTACCGCCTCAGCACCAGAGGTGGCCTGAGGACCCGAGGATGCCTACGGAGGAATCCCCAGAGGCACCTGAAAACTGGCACGGGGACTGACCTCTGCTCAGGCTACAGGGGCAGTTTCCTGACGTCCCCAACATAACGGAAGAGGTCCCCGCGGCAACACATGCAAACCCTGTAGCTCCTCACCTACATGTGTGGTGAGGCCCTTGGCCAATGTGGCATCTCGTGGAAAACTCACCTCCTTTCCAGAAACTCGAAAGGCTCCTTCAAACCCTTGCTGTGACACAGGAAGTGCCCGCTCCATCCTTCCCCAATCTTGAGGAATCCTGAGCGTCCCACCGTTACTCATGAGGAGCCCTGTTTCCCCTGCACAGCTAAAATGTAGATTCTTTTCCCTGCTCCTTCGGGAAAATTTTCTCGGCGCTCCTGTCCATCCTTAGATTAGGAGCTGAGAGAAGGAGAGTTGGGAGGAGACTGAGGGTTTGGGCGACCCTTCCCTATAGCCACCAAATGCCTCGTCTACTCCCGATGGAGTAAACTGCACTGCACTGCCTCGATTGCCTACCCGAGGGTTGACTCCAGACACACTGGCACCTGTGACACCCCGGGGGTATCTCCAGGACAAGAACCAGTACCCTGTGTCCGCTTGACGGGGAGCCTGACTCCGCTGATGCAGCTGGCAAGGCAAGAAGACGTGCCAGACTCCTGAAGAGACGAGGCCTGATATATGTGAGGGCTCTAGGGAAAACTCAAGACTATGTCAGCATGGCCGAAGCAAGCTCAGGTTACCGCCTCAGCACCAGAGGTGGCCTGAGGACCTGAGGATGCCTACGGAGGAATCCCCAGAGGCACCTGAAAACTGGCACGGAGACTGACCTCTCCTGAGGCTACAGGGGCGGTTTCCTGACGTCCCCAACAACTGGAGAGGTCCCCGCTGCAACACGTGAAAACCCTGTAGCTCCTAACCTACATGTGTGGTGAGGCCCTTGGCCAATGTGGCATCTCGTGGAAAACACACCTCCTTTCCAGAAACTCGAAAGTCTCCTTCACACACTTGCTGTGAGCCAGGAAGTGTCCCATCCCACCCTTCCCCACAGGAGGAGATCCCCGAGGGTCGGGGAGACACATGAGGAGGCCCGTTTTCAACTGTGCAGCTCCAGATGAGAGTCCCTTTCCCTGCTCCGTTGGGAAATGGTTCCAGGCGCTCCCTGGCATCCCAGGAGTTATCGCTGGAGGTAGGAGAGTGAAGGGAGCCTCAGAGTTCGGAACCCCGTTCCTCAAGGACCCCAAATTCCTAGTTCACTCCAGATGAACCTGACTGCCTTGCACTGCCTCGATTGTCACCCCGAGTCTTGACTCCCGCCCACTGGGGCCTGTAACAGCCCTGACGTACTTCCAGATGAAGCCTCACATCCTTGCCTCCTATCCACGGGATGCCTGACACTGCAGCTGAAGGTGGGGTGGCGAGGGGAAGTTCCCAGCTCCAGGCTAGAGGAGGCCTGACCCCCTGTGGGGGCTCCAGTGATATGTTAATGCCTATGTTAGCATAGGCAAGGCAAAATCAGGCTCCTGCCTCAGCACCAGACAAGGGCTGAGATTGCTGTGATGACTGGGGAGGAATCCCCAGAGGCGCCTGGCAACAGGCAAGAAGAAGGCCTCTCCTGAGGCGACAGGGGCGGGTCCCTGCGGTCCGCGTCTTAACTCGAGAGTCCCCGCCCCAACTCAAGAAAAACCAGAAGCTTCTCCCCTGCAGGCGAGGTGAGGCCCTTATCCACTGCGGAATCTCAGGGAAAATCTACCCTTCTCACGTGCACCTCGATAGGCTCCTTCAAACTCTTTTTGTGACCCAGGAAGTGCCCCGCCCCATCCTTCCCCAAACCTGAGGAAACCCAAGCGTCCCACCGTGACTCATGAGGAGTCCTGTTTACCCTGCACAGCTCCAGATGAAGGTTCTTTTCCCTGCTCCATCGGGAAAAGGTTCTCGGCTCTCCTGTTCATCCTTAGAGTAGCCGCTGACAGCAGGAGAGTTGCGAGGAGTTTCAGGGTTTGGGCAACCCATTCCCAGAGCCACTAAATGCCTCGTCCACTCCCCATGAAGTAAACTGGCCGGCACTGCTTCGATTGCCTGCCCGAGGGTTGACTCCCGACACACTGGCACCTGTGACACCCTAGGGGTATCTCCAGGGCAAGACCGAGATCCCTGTGTCCGCTTGACGGGGAGCCTGACTCCGCTGATGCAGCTGGCATGGCAAGAAGACGTGCCAGACTCCTGAGGAGACGAGGCCTGATATATGTGAGGGCTCTAGGGAAAACTCAAGACTATGTCAGCATGGCTGAAGCAAGCTCATGTTACCGCCTCAGCACCAGAGATGGCCTGAGGACACGAGGATGCCTACGGAGGTATCCCCAGAGGCACCTGAAAACTGGCACGGAGACTGACCTCTCCTGAGGCTACAGGGGTGGTTTCCTGACGTCCCCGAAATAACTGGAGAGGTCCACGCTGAAACAAGTGAAAACCCTGTAGCTCCTCAACTACATGTGTGGTGAGGCCCTTGGCCAATGTGGCATCTCGTGGAAAACACAGCTCCTTTCCAGAAACTCGAAAGTCTCCTGCACACCCTTGCTTTGAGCCAGGAAGTGTCCCACCCCACCCTTCCCAACAGGAAGAGATCACCAAGGGTCCGGGGGAGACTCATGAGGAGGCCTGTTTTCATCTGTGCAGCTCCAGCGGATGGTCCCTTTCCCTGCTCCGTCGGGAAAGGGTTCCGGGCGCTTGCTGGCACCCTTTAGAAATCGCTGGCAGCAGTAGAATGAAGAGAGCCTCAGAGTTTGGAACCCCGTTCCTCAAGGACCCCAAATTCCTAGTTCACTCCAGATGAACCTGACTGCCCTGCACTGTCTCGATTGTCACCCCGAGTCTTGACTCCCGACCCACTTGGACCTGTAACAGCCCTGACGTAATTCCAGGGCATGCCTCAGATCCCTGGGTCCTATTGACGGGGCGGCTTACAGAGCAGCTGAAGGTGGGGTGGCAAGCAGACGTTCCCCGCTCCAGGCTAGAGGAGGCCTAACCCCCTGTGGGGGCTCCAGGGTTATCTTAATACCTATGTTAGCATAGGCGAGGCAAGCTCAGGCTCCTGCCTCAGCACCAGACAAGGGCTGAGGATCCTGCGATGACTGGGGAGGAATCCCCAGAGGCGTCTGGCAACAGACACGGAGAAGGGCCTCTCCTGAGGTGCGTGTCTTAACTCGAGAGTCCCCGCGGGAACTTGAGAAAAACCAGAAGCTTCTCCCCTGCAGGCGAGGTGAGGCCCTTATGTGCTGCGGAATCTCAGGGAAAATCTACCCTTCTCACGTGCACCTCGATAGGCTCCTTCAAACTCTTTTTGTGACCCAGGAAGTGCCCCGCCCCATCCTTCCCCAATCCTGAGGAAACCCAAGCGTCCCACCGTGACACATGAAGAGCCCTCTTTCCCTTGCACAGCTCCAGATGAAGGTTCTTTTCCCTGCTCCATCGGGAAAATATTCTCGGCGCTCCTGTTCATCCTTAGAGTAGCCGCTGACAGCAGGAGAGTTGCGAGGAGCTTCAGGGTTTGGGCAACCCAGCCCTAGAGCCACCAAATGCCTCGTCCACTCCCCATGGAGTAAACTGACCTGCACTGCCTCGATTGCCTGCCCGAGGGTTGTCTCCCTACACACTGGCACCTGTGACAGCCTAGGGGTATCTCCAGGGCAAGACCCAGATCCCTGTGTCCGCTTGACGGGGAGCCTGACTCCGCTGCTGCAGCTGGTAAGGCAAGAAGATGTGCCAGTCTCCTGAGGAGACGAGTCCTGATATATGTGGGGGCTCCAGGGAAAACTCAAGACCTATGTCAGCATGGCTGAGGCAATCTCAGGTTACCACCTCAGCACCAGAGGAGGCCTGAGGATACAAGGATGCCTGCGGAGGAATCCCCAGAGGCACCTGAAATCTGGCACGGAGACTGACCGCTCCTGAGGCTACTGGGGCGGTTTCCTGACGTCCCCGACATAATGGAAGAGGTCCCCGCGGCAACACGTGAAAACCCTGTAGCTCCTCACCTACATGTGTGGTGAGGCCCTTGGCCAATGTGGAAATCACACCTTCTTTCCAGGAACTCGAAAGTCTCATTCACACGCTTGCTTTTAGCCAGGAAGTGTCCCACCATACCCTTCCCCAAAGGAGAGGATCCCCGAGGGTCCTGCAGAGATTCATGTGTAGCCCCGGTTTCATCTGCGGAGCTCCAGATAAGGTTCCCTTTCCCTGCTCTATCGGGAAAGTGTTCCGGGCGCTCTCTGGCATCCCAAGAGGAATCGCTGGCAGCAGGAGAGTGAAGGGAGCCTCAGAGTTCGGAACACCGTTCCTCAAGGACCCCAAATTCCTAGTTCACTCCAGATGAACCTGACTGCCCTGCACTGGCTCGATTGTCACCCTGAGTCTTGACTCCCGACACACTGGTACCTTTAACAGCCCTGACGTACTTCCAGGGCAAGCCTCAGATCCCTTTGTCCTATCAAGGGGGCGCCTGACACTGCAGCTGAAGGTGGGGTGGGAAGCAGACGTTCCCTGCTCCAGGCTATAGGAGGCCTGACCCCCTTTGGGGGCTCCAGGTATATGTTAATACCTTTGATAGCATAATAGAGGAAAGCTCAGGCTCCTGCCTCAGCACGAGACAAGGGCTGAGGATCTTCCAACGGCTGGGGAGGAATCCCCAGGGGCGCCTGGGAACAGGCACGGAGAAAGGGCTCTCCTGAGGCCACAGGGGCGCGTACCTGAGGACCCTGTCGTAACTCAAGAGTCCCCACCGCAACTCGCGTAAAACCAGAAGCTTCTCCCCTGCAGGCGTGGTGAGGCCCTTATCCACTGCGGAATCTCAGGGAAAATCTACCCTTTCCACGGGTACCTCGAAAGGCTCCTTCAAACCCTTGCTGTGACCCAGGAAGTGCCCTGCCCCATCCTTCCCAAATCGTGAGGAAACCCGAGCGCCCCACCGTGACTCATGAGGAGCCCTGTTTCCCCTGCACAGCTCCAGATGAGGGTTCTTTTCCCTGCTCCATTGGGAAAATGTTCTCGGCGCTCCTGTCCTTCCCTAGAGTAGGCTCTGACAGCAGGAGACTTGGGAGGAGAGTCAGGGTTTGGGCAACCCATCCCCAGATCCACCAAATGCCTCGTCCACTCCCGATGGAGTGGACTGCCCTGCACTGCCTCGATTGCCTGCCCGAGGGTTACTCCCGATTCACTGGCACCTGTGACAACCCGGCTGTAGCTCCAGGGCAAGACCCAGATCCCTGTGTCTGCTTGACGGGAAGCCTGACTCCGCTGCTGCAGCTGACAAGGCAAAAAGACTTGTCAGTCTCCTGAGGAGACGAGGCCAGATATATGTGGGGGCTCCAGGGAAAACTCAAGACCTATGTCAGCATGGCCTAGGCAAGCTCAGATTAGCGCCTCAGCACAAGATGAGGCCTGAGGAAACGAGGATGCCTCTGGAGGAATCCCCAGATGCACCTGACCACTGGCACGGAGACTGACCTCTCCTGAGGCCACTTAGGCGGTTTCCTGAAATCCCCGACATAACTGGAGAGGTTCCCGCTGCAACATGAGAAAATCCTGTAGCTCCTCACTGACAAGTGTGGTGAGGCCCTTGGCCAATGTATCATCTCTGTGGAAAACACACCTTATTTCCAGGAACTCGAAATTCTCCTTCACACCCTTGCTTTTAGCCAGGAAGTGTCTAACCCCAACCTTCCCCACAGCAGACGATCCCGAGGGTCCAGCACAGACTCATGAGGAACCACGTTTTCATCTGCGCAGATCCAGATGATGGTCCCTTTCCCTGCTCCGTCGGGAAAGGGTTCCTGTCACTCCCTGGCATTCCAAGAGGAATCGCTGGCAGCAGGAGACTGAAGGGAACTTCACAGTTTGGAACACCGTTCCTCAAGGTCCCCAAATTCCTAGTACACTCCAGATGAACCTGACTGCCCTGCACTGCCTCGACTTTCACCCCAAGTCTTGAATCCCGACACACTGGAACCTGTAACAGCCCTGACCTACTTCCAGGGCAAGTCTCAGATCCCTGTGTCCTATCAACGGGGCGCCAGACACTGAAGCGGAAGGTGGGGTGGCAAGAAGACGTTCCCAGCTCCAGGCTAGAGGAGGCCTGTCCCCCTGTGGCGGCTCAAGAGATATGTTGAAACCTATGTTAGCATAGGCGAGGCAAGCTCAGTCTCCTGCCTCAGCACCAGACAAGGCCTGAGGATCCTGCGATGACTGGGGAGAAATCCCCAGAGGCGCCTGGCAACAGGCACGGAGAAGGGCATCTCCTGAGGCTACAGGAGCGGGTCCCTGAGGACCCATTCTTAATGCGAGCGTACCCACCACAACTCGAGAAAAAACAGAAGCTTCTCCCCTGCATGCAAGGTGAGGCTCTTATCCCTGCGGAATCTCAGGGAAAATCTACCCTTCCCAAGGGCACCTCGAAAGGCTCCTTCAAACTCTTGCTGTGACCCATGAAGTGCCCCGCCCCATCCTTCCCCAATCGTGAGGAAACCCGAGCGTCCCACCGTGACTCATGAGGAGCCCTGTTTCCCCTGCAGAGATCCAGATGAGGGTTGTTTTCCCTGCTCCATCGGGAAAAGGTTCTCAGTGCTCCTGTCCATCCCTAGAGTATACGCTGACAGCAGGAGAGTGGGAAGGAGGGTAAGGGTTTGGCCGACCGATCCCCAGAGCCACCAAATGCCTCGTCCACTCCTGATGGAGTGGACTGCCCTGTACTGCCTCGATTGCCTGCCCGAGGGTTGACTCCCGACACACTGGCACCTGTGACAACCCAGGGGGTATCTCCAGGGCAAGACCCAGATCCCTGTTTCTGCTTGACGGTGAGCCTGACTCTGCTGCAGCAGCTGCCAAGGCAAGAAGACGTGCCAGTCTCCTGATGAGACGAGGCCTGATAGAAGTGGGGGCTCTAGCGAAAACTCAAGTCCTATGTCAGCATGGCTGAGGCAAGCTCAGGTTACAGCCTCAGCACCAGAGGAGGCCTGAGGAACCGAGGATCACTGCCGAGGAATCCCCAGAGGCACCTGACCACTGGCACGGAGACTGACAACTCCCGAGGCTACATGGGTAGTTTCCTGAGGTCCCCGACATAACTGTTGAGACCCCCGCTGCAACACGAGAAAACCCTATAGCTCCTCACCTACATGTGTGTTGAGGCTCTTGGCCAATGTGGCATCTCGGTGGAAAACACACCTTCTTTCCAGGAACTGGAAAGTCTCCTTCACACCGTTACTTTGAGCCAAGAAGTGTCCCACCCCACGCTTCCCCACAGGAGAGGATCCCCAAGAATCCGTTGAAGAATCATGAGGAGCCCCGTTTTCATCTGTGCCGCTCCACATGAGGGTCCCTTTCCCTGCTCCGTCGGGAAACGGTTCCGTGCTTTCCCTGGAATCCCAAGAGGAATCACTGGCAGCAGGAGAGTGAAGGGAGATTCAGAGGTCGGAACACCATTCCTCCAGGACCCCAAATACCTAGTTCACTCCAGATGAACCTGACTGCCCTGCACTGCCTCGAATGTCACCCCCAGTTTTGACTCCCGACCCACTGGAGCTGTAACAGCCCTGAAGTAATTCCAGGGCAAGTCTCAGATGCCTGTATCCTGTCGACGGGGCGCCTGACACTGCAGCTGAAGGTGGGGTGGCAAGCAGACATTCCCGGCTCCAGGCTAGAGGAGGCCTGACCAACTGTGGGGGCTCCAGTGATATGTAAATACCTATGTTAGCATAGGCAAGGCAAGCTCAGAATCCTGCCTCAGCACCAGACAAGGGCTGAGGATCCTGCGACGACTGGGGAGGAATCCCCAGAGGCGCCTGCCAACAGGCACGGAGAAGGGCCTCTCCTGAGGCGACAGGGGCGGGTCCCTGAGGTCCCCATCATAACTCGAGAGTCCCCGCCACAACCCGAGAAAAAACAGAAGCTTCTCCCCTGCAGGCGATGTGACGCCCTTATCCGCTGCGGAATCTCAGGGTAAATCTACCCTTCCCCCAGGACACCTCGAAAGGCTCCTTCAAACCCTTGCTGTGACCCAGAAAGCGCCACGCCTCTTCCTTTCACAATAGAGAGGAAACCCGAGCGTCCCACCGTGACTCATGAGGAGCCCTGTTTCCCCTGCACAGCTCCAGATGAGATTTATTTCCCCTGCTCCATTGTGAAAAGTTTCTTGGTGCTCCTGTCCATCCCTAGAGTAGGCGCTGACAGCAGGAGAGTTGCGAGGAGCCTCAGGGTTTGGGTGACCCATTCCGAGAACCACCAATGCCTCGTCCACTCCCGATGAAGTTGACTGCCGTGCACTTCCTCGATTGCCTGCCCGAGGGTTGAATCCTGACACACTGGCACCTCTGACAACCCTGGGGTATCTCCAGGGCAAGACCCAGATCCCTGTGTCCTCTTGACGGGGAGCCTGACTCCGCTGCTGCAGCTGGCAAGGCAAGAAGACATGCCAGTCTCCTGACGACACGAGGCCTGATATATGTGGGGGCTCCAGGGAAAACTCAAGACCTATGTCATCATGGCTGAGGCAATTTCAGGTTACCGCCTCAGCATCAGAGGAGGCCTGAGGAACCGAGGATGTGTGTGGCGGAATCCTCAGAGGCACCTGACAACTGGCACGGAGACTGACTCTCCTGAGACGACAGGGGCGGATTCCTGAGGTCCCCGATATGATTGGAGAGGTCCCCACTGCAACACGAGAAAACCCAGTAGCTCCTCACCTACATGTGCAGTGAGGCACTTGGCCAATATGGCATCTCGTGGAAAACACACCTTCTTTCCAGGAACTCGAAAGTTTCCTTCACACCCTTCCTTTGAGCCAGGAAGTGTCCCACCCCACCCTACCACACAAGAGAGGAACCCCGATGGTCCGGCGGAGACTCATGAGGAGCCCCGTTTTCATCTGTGCAGCTCCAGATGAGAGTCCGCTTCCCTGTTCTGTCGGGAAAGGTTTCCGAGTGCTCCCTGGCATCCCAAGAGGAATCGCTGGCGCAGGAGAGGGAAGGAAGCCTCAGAGTTTGGAACACCGTTCCTCAAGGACCCCAAATTCCTAGTTTACTCCAGATGACCCTGACTGTCTGCACTGCCTCGATTGCCACCCTGAGTCTTGACACCCTACACACTGGGACCTTTAACAGCCATGACTTATTTCAAGGGCAAGCCTCAGATACCTGTGTCTTATCGACGGGGCACCTGACACGGTAGCTGAAGGTGGGGTGGCAACAGACGTTCCCCTCTCCACGCTAGAGGAGGCCTGACCCCCTGTGGAGGCTCCAGGGATATGTTAATACCTATGTTAGCATAGAAGAGGCAAGCTCAGGCTCCTGCCTCAGCCCCAGAACAAGGCCTGAGGATCCTGCGACTATTGGGCAGGAATCCCCAGAGGCGCCTGGCAACAGGCACAGAGAAGGGCCTCTCCTGAGGCGACAGGGGCGGGTCCCTGAGGTCCTCTTCGTAATTCGAGAGTCTCCGTCGCAACTCGAAAAAGACCATAAGTTTCTCCCCTGCAGGCGAGTTTATACCCTTATCCGCTGAGGAATGTCAGGGAAAATCTACCCTTCCCATGGGCACCTCGAAAGTCTCTTTCAGACCCTTGCTGCGACCCAGGAAGTGCCCCGCCCCATCCTTCCCCAATCGTAAGGAAACCGTGTGATTCCCACCGTGACTCATGAGGAGCCCAGTTTCCCCTCCACAGCTCCAGATGAGGGTTCTTTTCCCTGCTCCATCGGGAAAGGGTTCTCGGCGCTCCTGTCCATCCGTAGAGTAGGCGCTCACAGCAGGAGAGTTGAGAGGAGCCTCAGGGTTTGGGCGACCCATCCACAGAGCCACCAAATGTCTGTCTAATCCGAATGGAGTTGACTGCCCTGCACTGCCTCGATTGCCTGCCCGAGGGTTGACCTCCGACTCACTGGCACCTGTGAAACTCCGGGGTTTCTTCAGGGCAAGACCCAGACCCTGTGTTCGCTTGACGGGGAGCCTGACTCTGCTGGTGCAGCTGGCAAGGCAAGAAAACGTGACAGTCTCCTGACGAGACGAGGCCTGATCTATGTGGGGGCTCCAGGGAAAACTCAAGACCTATGTCAGCATGGCTCTGGCAAGCTCAGGTTACCACCTCAGCACCAGAGAAGTCCTGAGGAACCGAGGATGCCTGCGGAGGAATCCTCAGAGGCAACTGATAACTGGCATGGAGACTGACCTCTCCTGACACAACAGTGGTGATTTCCTGAGGTCCCCGACATAACTGGAGAGGTCCCCACTGCAACACGAGAAAATCCCGTAGCTCCTCACCTACATGTGTGGTGAGGCCCTGGGCCACTGTGGCATCTCGGTAGAAAACACATCTTTTTTCCAGGAACTCGAAAGGCACCTTCACACACTTGCTTGGAGCCAGAAAGTGTCCCACCACACCCTTCCCCAAAGGAGAGAACCCCGAGGGTCCCGAAGAGACTCATGAGGAGCCCCGTTTTCATCTGGGCAGCTCCAGATGAGGGTCCCTTTCCTTGCTCCGTCCTGAAAGGTTACCGGGTGCTCCCTGGCATTCCAAGAAGAATCGCTGCCAGCAGGAGAGTGAAGGGAGC
>SJYF01002258.1:77257-88321 GCA_006410515.1 Procapra przewalskii | reverse complement strand
TCAGTGTTCGGAACACCGTTCCTCAAGGACCCCAAATTCCTAGTTCACTCCAGATGAACCTGACTGCCCTGCACTGCCTCGATTGTCACCCCGAGTCTTGACTCCCGACACACTGGGAACTTTAACAGCCCTGACGTACTTGCAAGGCAAGACTCAGATCCCTGTGTCCTATCGACGGGGCGCCTGACACTGCAGCTGAAGGTGGGGTGGCAAGCAGACGTTTCCCGCCTCAGGCTAGAGCAGGCCTGATCCCCTCTAGAGGCTCCAGTGATATGTTAATACCTATGTTAGCATAGGCGAGGCAAGCTCAGTCTCCTGCCTCAGCACGAGACAAGGTCTGAGGATCTTGTGACACTGGGGAGGAATCCTCAGAGGCGCCTGGCAACAGGCACGGAGAAGGGCCTCTCCTGAGGCGACAGGGGCGGGTCCCTGTGGTCCCCGTCGTAACTCAAGAGTCCCCGCCGCATCTCGAGGAAAACCAGAAGCTTCTCCCCTGCTGGCGAGGTGAGGCCCTTATCCGCCGCAGAATCTCAGGGAAAATTTACTCTTCCCACGGGCGCCTCAAAAGGCTCATTCAAACTCTTACTGTGACCCGGGCAGTGCCCCGCCCCATCCTACCCCAATCGTGAGGAAACCCGAGCGTCCCACCGTGACTCATGAGGAGTCCTGTTTCCCCTGCAGAGCTCCAGATGAGGGTTCTTTTCCCTGCTCCATCGGGAAAAGGTTCTCGGCGCTCCTGACTATCCCTAGAGTAGGCGCTTACAGCAGGAGGGTTGGGAGGAGCCTCAGGGTTTGGGCGACCCATCCCCAGAGCCACCAAATGCCTCGTCCACTCCCGATGGAGTTGCCTGCCCTGCACTGCCTCGATTGCCTACCCGAGGGTTGACTGCAGACACACTGGCACCTGTGAAATCCCAGGGGAATCTCCAGGGCAAGACCCAGATCCCTGTGTCAGCTTGACGGGAAGCCTGACTCCGCTGCTGCAGCTGGCAAGGCAAGAAGACGTGCCTGTCTCCTGACGAGACGAGACCTGATATATGTTGGTTCTCCAGGGAAAATTCAAGACATGTCAGCATGGCAGAGGCAAGCTGAGGATACCACCTCAGCAGCAGACGAGGCCTGAGGATCCGAGATGCCTACGGAGGTATTCCCAGAGGCACCTGACCACTGGCACGGAGACTGACCTCTCCTGCGTCTCTAAGGGCCGTTTCCTGAGGTCCCAGACATGACTGGAGAGATCCCCACTGCAACACGAGAAAACCCAGTAGCTCCTCACCTACATGTGTGGTGAGGCACTTGGCCAATGTGTCATCTCCTGGAAAGCACACCTTCTTTCCAGGAACTCGAAAGTCTTCTTCACACCCTTGCTTTGAGCCAGGAAGTGTCCCACCCCACACTTCCCCACAGGAGAGGATCCCCGAGGGTCCGGCGGAGACAATTAGGAGCCACGTTTTCATCTGCACAGCTCCAGATGAGGGTCCCTTACCCTGCTCCATCGGGAAAGGGTTCCAGGCCCTCCCAGGCATCCCAAGAGGAATCGTCGGCTGCAGGAGAGTGAAGGGAGCCTCACAGTTTGGAACACCGTTCCTCAAGGTCCCCAAATTCCTAGTTCACTCCAGGTGAACCTAACTGCCCTGTAATGCCTCGATTGTCACCCCAAGTCTTGAATCCCCACCCACTGGAACCTGTAACAGCCCTGACATACTTCTAGGGCAAGACTCAGATCCCTGTGTCCCATCGACGGGGCACCAGACACTGCAACTGAAGATGCAGCGGCAAGAAGACGTTCCCAGCTCCAGGCTAGAGGAGGCCTGACCCCCTGTGGGGGCTCCAGGTATATGTTAATACCTAAGTTAGCCTAGGCGAGGCAAGCTCAGTCTCCTGCCTCAGCAACAGACAAGGGCTGAGGATCCTGCGATGACTGGGGAGGAATCCCAAGAGGCGCCTGGCGACAGACAAGGAGAAGGGCCTCTCCTGAGGTAACAGGGGCGGGTCCTGCGGTCCTACTCATATCTCGAATGTCCCCACCGCAACTCGAGAAAAACCAAAAGCTTCTCCCCTGCAGGCGAGGTGAGGAACTTATCCACTGCGGAATCTAAGGGAAAATCTACCCTTCCGACGGGCACCTCGAAAGGCTCCTTCAAACCCTTGCTGTGACCCAGGAAGTGCCCCGAACCATCCTTCTCCAATCGGGCGGAAACCCGAGCATCCCACCGTGAATCATGAGGAGCCCTGTTTCCACTGCAGAGCTCCAGATGAGGGTTCTTTTCCCTGCTCCATCGGGAAAAGTTTCTCGGCGCTCCTGTCCATCCCTAGAGTAGGGGCTGACAGCAGGAGAGTTGGGAGGAACCTCAGGGTTTGGGTGACCGATCCCCAGAGCCACCAAATGTCTCGTCCACTCCCGATTGAGTTCACTACCCTGCACTGCCTCCATTGCCTGCCCAAGGGTTGACTCCCGACACACTGGAATCTGTGAAAACCTGGGGGTATCTCCAGGGCAAGACCCAGATCCCTGTGTCCACTTGACGGGGAGCCTGACTCCGCTGCTGCAGCTGGCAGGGCAAGAAGACGTGCCCGTCTCTTGACGGGGCGAGGCCTGATATAAGTGGGGGCTCCAGGGAAAATTCAAGAGCTATGTCAGCATGGCTGAGGCAATCTCAGGTTACCGCCTCAGCACCAGAGGAGGCCTGAGGAACAGAGGATGCCTGCGGAGGAATCCCCAAGGCACCTAACCACTGGCATGGAGACTCACCTCTCCTGACTCTAAAGGGGCGGTTTCTTGATGTCCCAGACATAACTGGAGAGGTTCCTGCTGCAACACGAGAAAACCTGTAGCTCCTCACCTACATGTGTGGTGAGGACCTTGGCCAATGTGGCATCTCGTGGAGAACACACCTCCTTTCCAGAAACTCGAAAGTCTATTTCACAACCTTGCTTTGAGCCAGGAAGTGTCCCACCCCACCCTTCCCCACAGGAGAGGATCCCCGATGGTCCGGCGGAGACTCATGAGGAGCCCCGTTTTAATCTCTGCAGCTCCAGATGTTGGTACCTTTATCGGCTCCATCATGAAATGGCTCCGTGTGCTCCCTGGCATCCCAAGAAGAATCGCTGGCAGCAGGAGAGTGAAGGGATCCTCAGAGTTCGGAACACCCTTCCTCAAGGACCCCAAATTCCTAGTTCACTCCAGATGAAACTGACTGCCCTGCACTGCCTCGATTGTCACCCCGATTCTTGACTCCTGACCTACTGGGACCTTTAACAGCCCTGATGTGCTTCCAGGGCAAGCCTCAGATTCCTGTGTCCTATCGACCAGGCGTCTGACACTGCAGCTGAAGGTGGGATGGAAAGCAGACGTTCCCTGCTCCAGTCTAGAGGAGGCCTGAGCCCCTGTGGTGGCTCCAGGGATAGTTAATACCTATGTTAGCATAGACGAGGCAAGCTCAGGCACCTGCTTAAGCAGCAGACAAGGGCTGAGGATCCTGCGACGACTGGGAAGGAATCCCAAGAGGCGCCAGGCAACAGGCTAGGAGAAGGGCCTCTCCTGAGGCGACAGGGGCGGGTCCCTGAGGTCCCCGTCGTAACTTGAGAGTCCCCACCGCAACTCGAGAAAAGCCAGAGGCTTCTCCCCTGCAGGCGAGGTGAGGCCCTTATCCGCTGCGGAATCTCACGTAAAATCTACCCTTCCCACGGGCACCTCGAAAGGCTCCTTCAAACCCTTGCTGTGAACCAGGAAGTGGCCCGCCCCATCCTTCCCCAATCCTGAGGAAACCAGAGCGTCCCAACGTGACTCATGAGGAGCCCTGTTTCCCCTGCGCAACTCCAGATGACGGTTCCTTTCCCTGCTCCATTGGGAAAAGTTTCTCGGCGTGCAGGCCCATCCCTAGAGTAGGCGCTGACAGCAGGAGAGTTGGGAGGAGCCGCAGAGTTTGGGCAACCCATCCACATAGCCAACAAATGCCTCGTCCATTCCCGATGGAAAAGACTGCCCTGCACTGCCTCGATTGCCTGCCCGAGGGTTGACTCCCGACACTTTTGCACCTGTGAAAACCCGGGGGGATCTAAAGGGCAAGACCCAGATCCCTGTTCCGCTTGATGGGGAACCTGATTCCTCTGCTGCATCTGGCAAGGCAAGAAGACGTGCCAGTCTCCTGAGGAGACGAGGCCTGATATATGTGGGGGCTCCAGGAAAAACTCAAGACCTATGTCAGCATGGCCGAGGCAAGCTCAGGTTACTGCCTCAGAACCAGAGGAGGTCTGAGGCCATGAGGAAGACTGCGCAGGAATCCACAGAGGCACCTGACCATAGGCACGGAGACTGACCTCTCCTGAGGCTACAGGGCCGGTTTCCTGACATCCCCTACAGAACTGGAGAGGTCCCCCCTGCAACACAAGAAAACCCTGTAGCTCCTCACATACATGTGTGGTGAGGCCCTTGGCCAATGTGGCATCTTGTGGAAAACACACGTTCTTTCCAGAAACCCGAAAGTCTATTTCACACCCTTGCTTTGAGCCAGGAAGTGTCCCACCCCACACTTCCCCACAGGAGGGCATCCCCGATGGTCCCAAGGAGACTCATCTGGAGCCCAGCATTCATTTGCGCATCTCGAGATGAGGGTCCATTTCCCTGCTCAGTCGGGAAAGAGTTCCGGGCACTCCATGGAATCCCAAGAAGAATCGCTGGCAGCAGGAGAGTGAAGAGAGCCTCAGAGATCGGAACACAGTTCCTCATGGACCACAAATTCCTAGTTCACACCAGATGAACCTGACTGCCCTGCACTGCCTCGATTGTCACCCCGAGGCTTGACTCCTGACCCACTGAGACCTGTAACAGCCCTGACGTACTTTCAGGGCAAGCCTCAGATGCCTGTGTCCTATCGACGGGGTGCCTGACACTGCAGCTGAAGTTGGGGTGGCAAGCAGACGTTTCTTGCTCCAGGCTAGAGGAGTCCTGACCCCCTGTGGGGGCTCCAGTTATGTGTTAATACCTATGTTAGCATAGGCGAGACAAGCTCAGGCTCCTGCCTCAGCCGCAGACAAGGGCTGAGGATCCTGCGAAGACTGGGGACGAATTCCCAGAGGCACCTGGCAACAGGCACGAAGAAGGGCCTCTCCTGAGTCGACAGGGGCGGGTCCCTGAGGTCCACATCGTAACTCGAAAGTCCCCGTGGCAACTCGAGAAAAACCAGAAGTTTCTACCCTGCAGGCGAGGTGAGGCCCTTATCTGCTGCGAAATCTCAGTGAAAATTTACCCTTTCCACAGGTTCCTCGAAAGGCTCCTTCAAACCCTTGCTGTGACCCAGGAAGTGCCCTGCCCCATCCTTCCCAAATCGTGAGGAAACCCGATCGTCCAACCGTGACTCATGAGGAGCCCTGTTTCCTTTGCACAACTCCAGATCAGGGTTCTTTTCCCTGTTCCATCGGGAAAAGGTTCTCGGCGCTCCTGTCCTTCCCTAGAATAGGCGCTGACAGCAGGAGTGTCGGGAGGAGCCTCAGGGTTTGGGTGACCCATCCCCAGAGCCAATAAATGCCTCGTCCACTCCCGATTGAGTGGACTGCCCGGCATTGCCTCGATTGCCTGCCCGAGGTTTGACTCCCGACACACTGGCACCTGTGACAACCAGGGGTTAGCTCCAGGGCAAGACCCAGATCCCTGTGTCCGCTTGACAGGGAGGCTGACTCCGCTGCTGCAGCTGGCAAGGGAAGAAGACGTGCCAGTCTCCTGAAGAGATGAGGCCTGATATATGTGGGTGCTCCAAGGAAAACTCAAGACCTATGTCAGCATGGCCGAGGCAAGCTCAGGTTACCGCCTCAAACCAGAGGAGGCATGAGGACTCGAGGATGGGAGCGCAGGAATCCCCAGAGGCACCTGACCACTAGAACGGAGTCTGAACTCTCCTGAGGCTACAGGGGCGGTTTCCTGAGGTCTCCAACATGACTGGAGAGGTCCCACTGCAACACAAGAAAACCCTGTAGCTCCTCACCTACATGTGTGGTGAGGCCCTTAGCCAATGTGGCATCTCGTGGGAAACACACCTTCTTTCCAGAAACTCGAAAGTCTACTTCACAACCTTGCTTTGAGCCAGGAAGTTTCCCACCCAACCCTTCCCCACAGGAGAGGATCCGAGGGTCCGGCGGAGACTCATGAGAAGACCCGTTTTCATCTGTGCAGCTCCTGATGAGGGTCCCTTTCCCTGCTCTGTTGGGAAAGGGTTCTGGGCGCTGACCTGCATCCCAAGAGGAATCGCTGGCAGCAGGAGAGTGAAGGGAGCTTCAGAGGTCGGAACACCGTTCCTCAAGGAGCCCAAATTCCTAGTTCACTCCAGATGAACCTGACTGCCCTGCGCTGCCTCGATTGTCACCCCGATTCTTGACATCCGACCCACTGGGACATTTTAGAGCCCTGACGTACTTCAAGGGCAAGTCTCAGATCCCTGTGTCCTATCGACGGGGAGCCTGACACTGCAGCTGAAGGTGGGGTGGCAAGCAGAGGTTCCCCGCTCCAGGCTAGAGGAGGCCTGACCCCTTTTGGGGGTTCCAGTGATATATTAATACCTATGTTAGCATAGAAGAGGCAAGCTCAGGCTCCTGCCTCAGCATCATACAAGGGCCGAGCATCCTGAGATGACTGGTGAGGAATCCCCAGAGGCGCCTGGCAATAGGCACGGAGAAGGGCCTCTCCTGAGGCGACAGGGGCGGGTCCCTGAGGTCCCCGTCGTAACTCGAGAGTCCCCGCCACAACTTGATAAAAACCAGAAGCTTCTAACCTGCAGACCTGATGAGGCCCTTATCCGCTGCGGAATCTCAGGGAAAATCTACCCTTCCACGGGGACTTCGAAAGGCTCCTTCAAACCCTTGCAGTGACCCAGGAAGTGCCTCGCCCCATCTTTCGCCAATAGACAGGAAACCCAAGGGTCCCACCGCGAATCATGAGGAGCCCTGTTTCAACTGCACAGCTCCAGATGAGGGTTCTTTTCCCTGCTCCATCGGGAAAAGTTTCTCGGCGCTCCTGTCCATCCCTAGAGCAGGCGCTGAGACCAGGAGAGTTGGGAGGAGCCTCAGGGTTTGGGTGACCCATTCCCAGAGCCACCAAATGCCTCGTCCACTCCCGATGGAGATGATTGTCCTGCAGTGCTTCGAATGCCTGCCCGAGGTTTGACTCCAGAAACTGTGGCACCTGTGATAACCCGGGTGTAGCTCCAGGGCAAGACCCAGATCCCTGTGTTTGCTTGACTGGGAGCCTGATTCCGCTGCTGCAGCTGGCAAGGCAAGAAGACGTGCCAGTCTCCTGACGAGATGAGGTCTGATATATGTGGGGGCTCCAGGGAAAACTCAAGACCTATATCAGTATGGCTGAGGCAAGCTCAGGTTTGAGCCTCAGCACCAGAGGAGGCCTGAGGAACTGAGGATGCGTGTGGAGGAATCCCCAGGGGCACCTGACCACTGGCACGGAGACTGACCTCTCCTGAGGCTACAGGGACGGTTTCCTGAGGTCTGCGACATGACTGGAGAGGTCCCCACTGCAACACGAGAAAACCCAGTAGCTCCTCACCTACATGTGTGGTGAGGCCCTTGGCAAATGTGGCATCCCTTGGAAAACAAACCTTCTTTCCAGGAACTGGAAAGTCTCCTTCACACCCTTGCTGTGAGCCAGGAAGTGTCCCACCCCACCCTTCCCCACAGGAGAGGATCCCCGAGGGTCCTGCAGAGAGTCATGAGGAGCCTCGTTTTCATCTGCGCAGCTCCAGATGAGGGTCCCTTTCCCTGCTCCGTCGGGAATGGATTCCGTGTGCTCCCTGGCATTCCAAGAGGAATTGCTGTCAGCAGGAGAGTGAAGGGAGCTTCATAGTTTTGAACACCGTTCCTCAAGGACCCCAAATTTCTAGTTCACTCCAGACGAGCCTGACTGCCCTGCACTGGCTCGATTGTCACCCCAAGTCTTGAATCCCTACCCACTGGAAACTTTAACAGCCCTGACGTACCTCCAGAGTAAGACTTAGATCCCTGTGTCCTATCGAAGGTGCCCCTGACACTGCAGCTGAAGGTGGTGTGGCAAGCGGATGATCCCAGCTCCAGGATAGAGGAGGCCTGACTCCCTGTGGGGGCTCCAGAGATATGTTAATACCTAGGTTAGCATAGGCGAGGCAAGCTCAGGCTCCTGCTTCAGCCCCAGACAAGGCCTGAGAATCCTGCGACTATTAGGCAGGAATCTCCAGGGCGCCTAGCAACAGGCTCGGAGAAGGACCTCTCCTGAGGTGAAAGTGGCGGGTCCCTGAGGTCCCCGTCGTAAATCGAGAGTCCCCGCCACAACTCGAGAAAGACCAGAAGCTTCTCCTCTGCAGGCGAGGTGAGGCCCTTATCCGCTGCGGAATCTCAGGGAAAATCTACCCTTCTCAAGGGCACCTCGAAAGGCTCCTTCAAACCCTTGCTGTGACCCAGGAAGTGCCCCGCCCCATCCTTCCCAAATCGTGAGGAAACCCGAGCGTCCCCCCGTGACTCATGAGGAGACCTGTTTCCCCAGCACAGCTCCAGATGAGGGTTCTTTTCCCTGCTCCATCGGGAAATAGTTCTCGGCGCTCCTGCCCATCCCTAGAGTAGACGCTGAGACCAGGAGAGTTGGGAGTAGCCTCAGGGTTTGGACAACCCATCCCCAGAGCCACGAAATGCATCGTCCACTCCTGATGGAGTGGACTGCCCTGCACTGCCTCGATTGCCTGCCCGAGGGTTGACTCCCAAAACACTGGCACCTGTGACAACCCGCGGTTATCTCCACTGCAAGACCCAGAATCCTGTGTCCGCTTGACGGGGAGCCTGACTCCGCTGCTGCAGCTGGCAAGGCAAGAAGACGAGCCAGTCAACGGACGAGACAAGGCCTGATATATGTGGGGGCTCCAGGGAAACCTCAAGACCTATGTCAGCATGGCTGAGGCAAGCTGAATTTCCTGCCTCAGCACGAGTGGAGTACTGATAAACCGAGGATGCCTGCGGAGGAATCCCCAGAGGCACCTGAAAACTGGCACGGAGACTGACCTCTCCCCAGGCTACAGGGGCGATTTCCTGAGTTCCCTGACATAACTGGAGAGGTCCCCACTGCAACACAAGAAAACCCTGTAGCTCCTCACCTACATGTGTGGTGAGGCCCTTGGCCAATGTGGCATCTCGGTGGAAAACACACCTTCTTTCCATGAACTGAAAATATTCCTTCACACCCTTGCTTTGAGCCCAGAAGTGTCCCACCCCACCCTTCCCCCCAGGAGAGGATCCCGGAGGGTCCGACAGAGACTCATGTGGAGTCCCGTTTTCATCTGCGCAGCTTCAGATAAGGGTCCCTTTCTCTGCTCCGTAGGGAAAGGGTTCCGGGCCCTCCCTGGCATCCCAAGAGTAATCGCTTGCTGCAGGAGTGTGAAGGGAGCCTCAGAGTTCGGAACACCATTCCTCAAGGACCCCAAATTCCTAGTTCACTCCAGATGAACCTGACTGCCCTGCACTGCCTCGATTGTCACCCCGAGACTTGACTCCCGACCCACTGGGAACTTTAACAGCCCTGACGTACTTCCAGGGCAAGCCTCAGATCCCTGTGTCTTATCGACGGGGCGCCTGACACTGCAGCTGAAGGTGGGGTGCAAAGAGGATGCTCCCCGCTCCAGGCTAGAGGAGGCCTGACCCCCTGTGGGGGCTCCAGTGATATGTTAATACCTATGTTAGCATAGGCGAGGCAAGCTCAGGCTTCTGCCTCAGCACCAGACAAGGGCTGAGGATCCTGCGACTACTGGGGATGTATCCCCAGAGGCGCCTGGCAACAGGCACGGAGAAGGGCCTCTCCTGAGGCAACAGGGGTGGGTCCCTGAGGTCCCCGTCATAACTCGAGAGTCCCCGCCGCAACTAGAGAAAAACCAGAAGCTTCTCTCCTGCAGGCGAGATGAGGCCCTCATCCGCTGCAGAATCTCAGGAATACTCTACCCTTTCAATGGGCACCAAGAAAGGCTCCTTCAACCCCTTGCTGTGACCCAGGAAGTTCCCCGACCCATCCTTCACCAATCGTGAGGAAACCTGTGTGTCCCACCGTGACTCATGAGAAGCCCTGTTTCCCCTGCTCAGCTTCAGATGAGGGTTCATTTCCCTGCTCCATCAGAAAAAGGTTTTCGGCGCTCCTGTCCATCCCTAAAATAGGAGCTGACAGCAGGAAAGTTGGGAGGAGCCGCAGGATTTGGGCGACCCATCCCCAGAGCCCCGAAATTCCTCGTCCACTCCCAATGGAGTGGACTGCCCTGCACTGCCTCGATTGCCTGCCCGAGGGTTGACTCCCGACACACTGGCACCTGTGACAACCCGGGGGTATCTCCAGAGCAAGACACAGATGCCTGCATCCAGTTGACGGGGAGCCTGACTCCGCTACTGCAGCTGGCAAGGAAAGAAGACGTGCCAGTCTCCTGACGAGACAAGGCCTGATATATTTGGGTTCTCCAGGGAAAACTCAAGACCTATGTCAGCATGGCTGAGGCAAGCTCAAGTTACCGCCTCAGCACTAGAGGAGACCTGAAGAACCGAGGATGCCTGCGGAGGAATCCCCAGAGTCACCTGACCACTGGCCCGGAGACTGATCTCTCCTGAGTCTACAGGGGCGATTTCCTGACGTCCCCGACAGAAATGGAGAGGTTCCCGCTGCAACACGTGAAAACCCTGTAGCTCCTCACCTACATGTGTGGTGAGGCACTTGGCCAATGTGGCATCTCGGTGGAAAACACACCTTCTTTCTAGGAACTCGAAAGTCTCCTTCACACCCTTGCTTAGAGCCTGGAAGTGTCCCACCCAACCCTTCCCCAAATGAAAGGATCCCCGAGAGTCCGGCGGAGACTCATGAGGAGCCCCTTATTCATCTGCGCAGCTCCAGATGAGTGTCCCTTTCCCTGCTCTTCGGGAAAGTGTTCCGGGCGCTCCCTGGCATCCCAAGAGGAATCGCTGGAAGCAGCAGAGTGAAGGGAGCTTCAGGGTTCAGAACAGCATTCCTCAAGGACCCCAAATTCCAAGTTCACTCCAGACGAACCTGACTGCCCTGCACTGCCTCGA